>WEIT01010312.1:42369-57325 GCA_013389985.1 Dryoscopus gambensis | reverse complement strand
GCTGTTTGGGTGTGGGGGTCAGTCTGTACCCAGTGTTTGCTGAGCAGTAACTTTGGCAGAGGCTCTCTTCATGTGCTACATTGGTGCTCATATCTGGGTATGAGACACTGTACGGAAAGCACATCTCAATGAGCAGAGCCACAAAGGGCAGCATGTTTTGACAGATTTTGAGCTCTTCACTGCAAGAAACTGCAGGAAAGGATGTACCATGCAGCAGATTTTCGTGCTCCCTGGCAGGATTTCATAGACCCTGTGAGTCCTTCTCAGCAGGGTATTCTTCTTGTCTATACACTGCAAATAAGACTCCAGGTCACCAGTCTCGTGTATGTGCAGTCTGTGTTTGCTTCTACCCAAAAATAGTTTATTGGAGAAGGGTAGGAGAATAACTTCCCTTTTTTTTCTTTTTCTATCTTTTTTTTTTTTCTGAAAAGTGAAATGGGCTGAATTTGAATTTTTCCAGACTGAAAAAGAAAAATACAGGTATTTTAAAGAATGGTCACATTGTTGGTTAATATCTGTACTATGAAAGTCTAAGAGAGCTAGAAGGAAAGCAGTTGGGTTTATATTTTTAGCATGCAACTTTTCAACTTCCATTCTTGGGTTAGAATATGCCCCTGGGATACCAAGGGACTTACATGTGCAGCTCAGGGCACAATTTAGTTGCAAAGATTCATCCTCAATGTCTTTCTGCCTTTTGTGTGGTAGAAATGAAATGTAAGGTTTTGAATGTTCCCTCTCTGTTCGCTTTAATGGAAGTTAACGTCAGCAGTCATTCTTCAGGACCAGACTTCAAGCTCTTGTTGAGTTGTGCCTGCAGTTTGATGAAGTTTAGCAACAAGATTACAAATGTCGTACAAGGGTTGATTTCTTTGGATGGGGTTAACACTGAAATAATTGGGGTTCATACAGTTTCCTTCTTAAATATCACCATGTCATTGCACTGTTTTATTCTTAGGAAGATCTTTACTTCTACAAGCAGTTAATAAACCAGTGGTTTTACAGATGTGATCAGGAAATTCGGTGCAAATATCTAGAAAAAAAGCTTTGGTTTTAATTCTCATGGTTTTTTTAAGATGAAAATAAAGAGCGACGACATAGTGAATAACCTAGATGTAAGATTTCTTTTTGTTCAATGAAAATGACTTTTGCCTTAACAAAGTGAAGTATTCAGAAAGCGTAAGTGAAATATTCAGGAATTAATTTGGGAAAATTCGGTTTGTGCCAACAAACAAGGCCCCTGTTTTGTAATCCTTTCTCAAGAATATAAGCTATGGATGCCATAAGAAGTTTTATCTTTTAAGTAGCTTCCCCTAGAATCTGGAGTTTCAGTTCATCTGTTGGAGCTATGCCATGAACACGATTTTATGATTTTGCTGTATTGGTCAACAAAACAAGAGTGTGACACATTCTCTCTGTGTAGCTTTGTCAAGTAATTTACACCACTTATGACAGCAAAGATAGTAAGGATTATAAATTGTAAAGTGTGTTGGTAAGTATTCCTATACATTTGTAATATGCTTTCAAAATGAAAGCAGCATGCAAATGATGAGTATTATCAGCATACAATTCATTTCAAAAGGGGAGTACCATTGTACTGTGCATAGTGCTCTATTGTTCAGATTGAGAAATTTCACTGAAAGTGGATAAGCTGTGTTTTCCTCTTTGTAGACTTTTCTTCTTTAGCTGTTAAATAGATCTGTTTACTCTGTACAGAGCAATACAACTCTGAGCCATCCGCAAGAAAATATGTAAGCCTAAAACCGACAAGCAAATACATTCCCTCCCAGAAGATCATCTGCATTATAATAATGAAGTCACTCAGATTTTCCAGTATCATTGGCACCTTTGGCCATTTTTGCTACACTGACAAGTTGTGGGACTGAGATGTGGAGTTGGCACCAGCTCCTGTTTCCTTTCTCCACACAAGTATTCCCCTTGACACTATACATGGACAAGGTCGATTTGCCTAATGTGTCTCAGTGCCATATGGGGCTGAAGCAACAACATGGATTCATGCCCACTCTGCAGGCATTTGCTATGAGCTAGAACTAGAACTATCATGAACTAGATGTGCTCAGAGACAACAGAAACATGGCAGTGACCTTTACTAAAATGCCTTCTCCTTCTCCCTCTGGAGCACACCTGTGCCATGGCCCACAACATGCACAGCATCCTTGGCTTGCACCAAGGAACAAGGTTGTAGCAGGGCTCAGAAACATCCTTGTTTTGACACTGCAGGGAAGCAAAGTTACACAGGAGCTCTTTAATCAAGAATGTAAGGCTCTCCTTGGCTATCTGCTATTCAATACGTGGGCTGGTCCCTTTTGCAGCAGGAGAAGTAATCTTCGCCTCTGGGTCCAGTCTAAACTCTAGGGACCAGGCAGGAGAACTTGTTTGACCAAATGAGATTTCCTCCACAGTACAGCTAGCCCAGGATCTCTGTTGGAAATGTGGAGATACGTGGTTTTCCCTGTCTGTAAATAGTATACAGTCAAACTTGCATTAACAAGTCTAATGGTTTTGTAATGTGCTGCACGTAATGCATGTGCACATGCAAAATTGCATTTCCGTGTGGTATTGCTGAGTTGCTGGCAGTAACTGAGGACAACCATTTTTTACCTCAAAACCTATTGTGGTGGCCAGATTCAGATTGCTTTGCCTAATAATTACATATGCTTCTGGTATAATAGTTTATTTTCTTAATAACAACACTGTCTTTCTTTTTAACAAAGACAGAAGGCTTTCACCTTTTTTTTATACTCATTCCTTTCTGCAGTTGAAGTTCTGTTAATCCATTTCCAACCCATAAGGAACAAAGAAAAAATCCTCTACAGGAAAACTCCACTTTATGTAACGCACTGAAGATGGCACTGTAGTTACAACTTCATACTGTGAGTGATAAGATATGCTTGTGTTTGTTGCTGGAAAATTGTGATTTTTATTTTGTTTTTAATTTATTTAGCTCAGTTAAATAAAGCCAAAGGTTAGTTTAATACAGCACCACCCAATACTGCTACTGTAATTAAGGGTGAAGAAGGGTTTCTGTTTCTTGGACTTATCACAAGGAGACTCCAACTCAACCCAAACTATGTGGAATAGTTTATGGTCTTTGTAATGAGGAGGGGTTTTTTTTTGTTAAAAAAGAAAAAACCCAAGGAAGACAACAAAATCCTTTCTGTAAAGGATATCACTCCACGTCTGTAACGTTTACAGGCCATGTTAAGGCATATTAATACCACAGCAGGTCTCTAAAGTCCCAATGAACCTTGGGGCAGGGCTTTATGGTATTAGTTGCACTAAACAAATCTTACAAAATTCAGTTTCCTGTGGAGCTTGGAGGCTTTTATTCATCTGAAACAGGAGCTTCAAGTTAAAAACAACCATCCAACCACACACAAAGAACACGAGCCATAGGTAACAGCTACATTTAGGTTACTGATAATTTGGAGTAGGAATTTAAAAAAACAAATTTAAACTGACACTTACATAGGTCTGAAATGATGCTTCTATGTGTTTCATAACCCACACCTTTTAAGCCTTTCCCTCATAGCAGGTGGGAATTTTGGGTTGTTTTGAAGTATGTGAGTAATTGGGCCACTGTGCAGCAATTACCTCTCACAGCTACTTCCATCATACATGCCTGAGCTATTCTGAAGGGGATTAAAAAGGGAAACTACATTCTTTTTAGGGTTTGTCTTGCTCAAGAGAAGTCAGTGGAAGAATTTGTGAGAACTGCCACAATGGGGATCTTTTTCAGGTGTTGAGAAAAAATTGCAGGGTTTAAAACCCCACTGATTTCCATGAGAGACAGCATCTGTCCCAGACAACCTAATGCTCTTTGCCAGCAAACTAATTTTGGGGAGGAAAATTTTGACTTTTTCAAAACTCCCCTCTCAAGCAGTCTAAGTACTTCTCCTCCTGCAGTCTGGTATTATAAGTGTGCAACTTTTCAAAGATATGGGAGTTAAATAAGTAAATAAGTTTAGGCCCTTGATCTTGGAATAAATCCGGTAGGAGCTCTCTAATTACCCCAGCAGGATGCTCTGCTCTTTACACAGCACTTTCCAGCTGCCTGAGCAGCCTTCTCAGCCTCCCCTTCTTTGCCAGCTCAAAACTTCCTACAGAACCTCTGCAGATCCCTCTGCAGAGGAAGATGCTGGGTTTGTTCTGGTGTGAATGAAAGCAGGGGTAAATTATTTCTATTTGTGCCACCATGACCTCCAGCTACAGCAAAAACTCACTGTGGGTAATGGAGACAGACACAGGCAAGCCAAGAAGCCCAGGGTAAGGTAGGGGGATGTTTGAGGGATGCTGAAGGAGGGACTGAAACAACTTGGGTTTGAAGTTCTGGAGCTCGAATTTCTGCTTAGAGGTGACTGTGGGACCATAGGATTGCTTAGAGGGCAGTGAAGCAGTTAGCAAGCAAGGTAGGTGGGAACAGACTAGGCTGCTACAAAAATAAGCACTCTAACTTATATACCCATGTAAACATTTGGAGATGTCTGTGATGCATTGGCCGTTAATATTTAATTTATCACCTATTAAATATTTCATTTTGTATAGTTCTTCACTGGAAAAGTGATGGATTGTGTCATCCACAAGGACCTATCCATAAATATCTGGCAGATTCCTCAGTCCTTTGAAAAATAATTATATTTATAAGCAGTTTGCGGGAGGTAAAATGCATTATGAAGAGATTAGTCATGTGCAAACGTGTTGTCTCATTTTAGTTTGTAAAAAGGCAGGAGTAAACACCTGCAGGCAGTATTTGTATTGCAAAGGGAGAGTTATTATAAACCTGTAGAGAAGCTGCCACCTGGATCTTCACTACCCCTGTCATCACACAAACTTTGAGCTGTTTTCTTCTACCTCTCATGGCTGAGGGAGCATAGAGGAGTGTGAGGAGTTGAGGTATTAGCACAGGGCACTGTCCCTGTGCTTGTGCTCCCTGCAGCTTTGGGAATTTGGGTCTTTGCCTCTGTGCCTCCCTGGGGCTTGTGCCACTCTAATACCTGGAGGGTGAAGCGGCCCAAGACACAAGCCAGTAGAACTTAAACACTTTCAAAAAACAGTGCTGCGCAATCTTTCCCCTATTTTTTTTTCCATGAAAACGGCATGTGAAAGCTCCACGCCACAGTCTGTGTCCTGTTCTGTGGTCACACGTGGCCACCATCTCCTCTGACTGTGTCCCATCCCACACACACAGATCTTGGCAAACCCCAAAAGCCGTCCCCGTCTGTTGTGAGGCCTCTGACTGTGCCACAGACAATGAATACCTCCTTCATTTTCCAGTCGTTCTTGTTCTTAATCCAGGAAAGCATTTTCTTAGGTCCTTAATAGCAAGCTTAAGGTTGAGCATTTATTTAAGCACTTTGCTAAACTGTGTCTTGCTGAATCCCTGCCAGATGAAAACAGATGGGCTAATTTATCCTAGTGTTCTTCCATGACTTCAGGAGAGGTGTAAGAGCAGCAATCCTGTTGAAAGGTGGACTCCAAAGCAAGCGAGGGGCAGAGTTAAATTGTTCCAGGCCACGAGATGTTTCTGAGTTCCCTGGGAATCTGTAGATTTGGCGATTGTTCTTGCCGTCCTTATCCCTTCTCACCCAGGGTAGAGTACAAGCCTCTCTGCGAGGAGTGTCACCCCAGCTGGTCATCCCTTGTGCCATCTCAGGTACCTACAAGGAGCAGAACTGAGGAACATGACTCTTCTCCCATTTATCACCAAGAAACAGCTGTGCCTGGGCTCTGTGCAGTGAGCAGGCCTCTTTTTCTGCTATGTCACCCACTCTGTGCTGTAGAGTGATGGGAACAGAAATGTGCTCCTCTTCTGATGGCATTTCTGATGAGCCAGTGGAGACACAAGCTGTTGATGGATCCTTAAAGCCATTCCCTTTTATTAAAGAGCAGCCAGACATACTGTGGGATTAAAAGATTCTGAAAACTCATGTTAATGTGCTAGAATTTGGTATCAAATTTTGACCAGTGTCTGTCACTCATGAAACAATTTGGTAAGTTTAAGGATTTGCAGTATGTCACGTGCTTTTAAAAAAAGCATTAAATAATGGCTTATACAACAAAATAATGAAACAAGTTACCAACTTAGGAACACAGATTTGTGGAGATGCATTTTTAAAGTAAATTGCTTTTTATTCACAAGCCTGAAAATGTTGCTAATGCTGGCAGACATGTTTAAGTGCTGTAGTAGAAGGTATCAGAAAGGTATATGACAATGTAATATGGTCTTAAGGAAAAAGGGTGAGAGAGCATGGAATTAAAAGCTTTAACATAATTCAAGAGTATGCTGAATTAATGCTGTCTTGGCAGTATTTATTATTCCAGTGTTATATTTAAGGGGTTTTTTTTTCCTGTGCATTGTTTTGCTTCTCCAACTGATGATACTCCCCCTATCCACAGGCAGTCTAGCTTGTTACCAAAATGTGCCTGTTTAGAATAGCTTTAATGCCAAATGAAAAAGTAGGAGGAAGAAAGGAAGGGTGGAATTTGGGCTTTAAGATGTCTTTCTCATGAATTATTCATATTATTTATTTCACAAGATCAAATGCTGTTTTTGAAAAATAGTATGACAAGGAGTGCGCAAGAGATTTCAGAGGTAGAATATGAGCAACAAACCTTTTCTAGGAGAGAAAAAACAATAAAACCATCTCCAAACCTCAAACAGAAAGTTAGCCTAAGAAATATCAAAGATCAGTGTTGTGGGACTGTAATAGGCAGACCTGAATCTATCATTTTGTTTTTACAGCAGGGTGTTGTCAAGCTCTTCTCTGATCCAAGACTAAACAGCAATTTTCAAAATGAGGTGGCAGAACACAGATCACCTTCATTTTTAGAACAGTATAGCTTGGAATGAACCACTGCATGTATTAACCTCTGTAAAAACAGTAAATTTCAGCTTCTTGAACAGCACTTTATTTTCTTTGGATGATTAACTCCAGTATGTGAATGGTGAAGTTCCTTTATTTAACCCAGTGAGCGGCAAAGGGTATCTATGGAATGCCAGTCTCGCCCTCCTTCTTTCTTTGTAACCACTTAAAGAGCAGCAGTGGACATCTTCCTGAAATTCACTGGATGTGCTGTGAGGAATACCCCCGGCAAAGAAGCTGGGGATGTTCCTGGTCCTGCTTCACTGTGAGAGTGGGAAAGGTAGGCTTGGCTTGGAGACCCTCTGGTAGCTTCTCCTGCATCGGCTGGGGTCAGCAGAGCTCCACTGACCTGAGTAGCCCCAGGATGACCTTTGCAGTGGATCCAGACTCTGCAGCGTCACTGGTGTACATGGAAGTGCAATGTGCTGGAAAAACAAGTAACAGGCTTTTCCTGTTGGTACCATGGAAAGATGATGTGGGCTTGGAAAATACTTTGCACTCTCTAATGCTTTCTTCTCTTCTCTTTCCTTGCTTACTCTGCATCTAAATTAAGACCAACTGGGGTTCTACCAGCTGCCTAATTTATTCAGATATTCAGATTTGTATTTAATGTCATCTCCTTGTCAGCCATGGTAGACTCTGGTTCAGACCCACGGTTTTTGCTGCTGCAGCAACCCTCACAGGCACAGAAGCTGGAAAACAAGTAGGATGTAATTCAAGAGCTCTTTACATCTATGTAACCACGGATACCTCAGTGATGCATGTGACCAGTGTTTACAGAGTAAAGTGCGTTGTTTCCAGAAATGGGAAGCACAGACTGAATTCTCCCTGGGACATATGTGCAGGAGATAAAAAGTAAAAGTAATGGTCTTCCACCTTTATGAAATAGTGTTCTGGAGTAAGTTCTACTTTCTGTTGTTGTGACTATGGTAGAAGTGGATGACTGTGGGTTTGTGGCTTTGATGGCCATGGTAGACTTTGATGGCCCAATTTCATATTTAAAGTCAGGTGTGAGAAGGGCAACAAATTGCTGAAAGAAGCTTGTCTTCATAAAGAATATTGTATCAAGGAAAGAGTTAATTGATTTAAAAAGTTGTAATATTGGTACTAAATGTCTCAGGGTTCTTTACTGTAAGAGCAAATAGTAAACTGTCCCACAAAAATACGATTTTTAAAGCAAAACTTAATATGTACATATCATGCCTTTTATATTTTATTTGTATTATATCTCCTTATTCATGTTATATTTTAACACAATTCCCTACATCAGGCAGTCTCCTAAAGGTATCTTTCATTTAGCACTAATTTGTTGAGAATTTTTTCTACTCAGACAAAATGAGGAGTTCTAGGCCTCTACTGGCATCTATTTCTTTCTGTACTGCTTCAGAGTACACATACTCTGCCTCAGTCTCTACTTCTTAGGTTAATGTCTTGTTCATTCATTCATCCATTCATTTTTACCATGCAGTTTCAAGATAGGTTTAGGAATTCTGCCCAGCTAATGTCTCAGCAATTAGAAAAGATGTACACACAAAAATCCCCAGGTCTTCAAGGAAAAAGTCACACAAAGCAACTTCCATTTTCCTGATGCTTTCCCAAAGAGCCATTGGTATCATCATGACCTGTTGGCTTTTTTCCGGAGCTGGAAAACCATACTATGGGGGCAGGGAAGAAATAAAAAATATATTTCTCAGGAAGAAAATATTCTTCCAGCTACACTAAACATTGAAGTTTTTTGCTTTGCAATAAGCTTAAAATAATTTCAAAGTGTTTATTGCTTAACCACTGGGAAGAATCTCATTTTTCAGTGCTGAAAAACAGATCATCTGTTTCAGGTTGATATGTATGTAAAGCCTGTGGGGAAAATTTCTATGAAATTGAAGATTGCCCACAATTTTTCCAGAGTTGGAATAAAAAACAAACAACAAAAAACAGTCCTTGAAAATTCCAATACTTCAGTATGTTACTGATTTCTTTAAGTACATATGACAGTTTCTTCATCTTACGTAGCAACTCCCTCTAGGTAAGGTCAGCAGAGGCAGATGTGGCAGATGCTCTGATATTGGGGACTTGAGGTTTGTTCTTGCTTTTATGGCCCATTCATTATTTCCTTGCTCATGTTCACAACTTTCTATCGCGTGTGTTCCTCTGTATGTGGTTCGATATGGAAAAGCACATCAGCAACAGCCACCAAAGTCAGCTGGTGGCTTCAGGACGTTTGTTCAAAGCTGCAGCTGCAGCGGCTGGAAGGCCACTGCTGGCAGTATCTGCAGGAGAAGATCCTTGCTCCTGGTGCAGTCCTGGGCACGCTGTTTCACAGTCTGCTTGATGAACACATAAGTAGACTGTGGTCTGAGAAGGAGGAAAAAGATGAGGCATTGTTGGACAGTTTCTCTTGATTAAAAGCCTGACATTACCTTAAAAAAATATTTTAAACTGAGGCACCAGGAAACAGAAATTCCCCTTTTCCTCCAGAGCCCAGCCATGGACTTGTTTCAAAGCTTGAGAAAGCAAGAAGCTTTCCTTTACCAACCTTTTAGAAAGCCTGTTGGGTCAAATTTAAATGCCCTGTGGTCAGTAGCTCTCTTTGATTTGGAATTACACTGGGGTCTAAGGGAATTTGGGAGCTCCCTGCCAGCTGATTGCACCAGGTGGGGTGAGAGGGCACATGTGCACACATGCCTGCAAAGCCATGCTCAGAGCTGAGGCCTTTTTGTACAAAATCTCTCTGCCACACAAAGGTGACAAGTGTGAAGATGAAGAAGGCATTTACTTCACAGCTGGTTTCTGTTAATCTGTGCCATGTAGCCAGTCCAGCATTATGTAATGGGTGGCTACTGCTGCTTGAGGGCAAAGCAAACTCCCCAAAATAAACAGAGCTATGAATCTGGTGGAAAAACCGACCATGAGGAGCAGCCAGCATTTGATCCTTGCTGCTGCAACAGGCTTATTTGCTGGCAAAGCAAGTAACCGTCCTGCTGATGAACCTTTCCCACATTACTTTTGTTTTTGTCAGTTCTACTTCTGTGGCCAGGAAGTCAGCTTGGCATCTTTATATTTGTTTTTTAGTGATGATTTCAGTTTTGCAGTTACACCCACCAACTTGAAACCCATGATGTAAGCCACTATTTAGAGGCTGTAGCCTGTACATAGCAGTGGGGGAAATCTGCAGTACAAGTATGTTCCTCTGCAGTACTTACTTTTAGCAGGTAATTGATTCAGGTTTCAATGAGGAGCAGCCCTTTGACAATTCTATTTTCTTCCCCTTTTTAAAGCAGCATTACAGGACAGCTGCAATATTCCTAATTTATAGCATGCCACTATCATAATGATTGTTTGTTTAGATCCTTTTTGTCCTGGGTCTGACTCATTTTGTAAGCTGCTTACATTTTATTAATTTAAAGCAACACCACCAAAAAATACCTGTCTAACTTTCAAGCCAACCTTAGTATGAAAAGAGGCTTAAGTCTTATAACCCAGAAGTCAAATTAAACCTCATGCAAAGATATTCATTAGTCAAATCTCAAGGTTTTATATGAGTAAATCTTACTTATTAAAACATAATTTTTGAATGCTTGAGGTTAACAAACTTGACTTATTTGAAAGTCATGCGTGCCCCGAAGCCAATACTTGTCTGTACAACTCCTACATTTCAGTGTGTGAGGGACATTCACCCGTCCAAATGTGGCTGGATTCCCCCGGAAGCGCCTGTGGTGAGCGTGAAGAAGGAAACCTGTGTGGTCAGATGAAGGGGGGAGGGATGGGGTGGAGATGAAGTTTGGCTCAGAGCTCCTGCATGATCCCCGTTGCTGTGGAAACGATGGCCTTTGCAGCGCCTATCACATCTCTATACATCCCTGAGAGCCATCTCTTCTGTGTGTCATGAGGAGGAGCCTAACACGAAGCTGATCAATTGGGGGCCTGTGCTGTGAGGGGAAAATGTAGACAATAACTTTAACTATGTGCTGAAAAAGAAGTAATGAATCACCCTTTTATGCAGGGACATATAGTTACATCCAAACGCCATGCTGTGCTTCTTAGGGAGAAGAAAAAGAGAGAATGATAAAAATGGAGCTGTGCTTTTATGTTCATTCGCTCACAACCTGTCCTATGTCTTCCTTATCCTCATGAGTGAGCCAGTCAGTCTATAATATCCCTCCTCCATTCATCCACTGCCTCGTGAATAAGATCATTTTCTATATGACTATTTCTTAAACTAACAAGGCTCAAGCTCAGAGAAGTAGATGCTTCCAGTTAGAGCACATTTCCTTCTGCTGTTTGCAGTTTGTTTGTAGGAGCAACTGTCTGATTGTTACCCAGGCAACCAATGCAGGCATGAATTTGATTAGATATAGTTTCACAGATGTGGGCAGCGTTTCAAGCATTGTTTGGTGTTTCTGTCAAAAATAAAATTCAGTTTGTTAACTTTTAAGAAGTTTTTGTTTGAAGGACAGAGAGGAAAAAGTCAAGGATCTTGTAATAATCATTTTTCAATGGACTTATCTCAGCTTGTTAGTTGCTATTTGTGTTCAGAAGATGCTTCTTCATTCCACATAAAGAAAAAAAAGTGGAAAAAATCCAGTATTGACAGCAGGGAGATGTGTAAAAGTACAAGGATTTTTATTGTCTCCACTGAAGCAGGTTAAATTATTATCATCCCTCTAGAAGATAACATCATTAAAATGTGAAGACTCTTTGGTCATATCACAATAATAACAGTACCGGGAACATATTTTGATGCTTAGCTATGCACGGCCTGTCTTGTGAAGAGGCAGCTTGGTATTTTAACTGATGGCAATGTTGTGCTCAGTGTGTTTATTTCTCCAGTGGAACTTGCAGATGTAAACATCAGTTGAATGTGCAGCTAGAGGACAATGGTTTGACATTCTGCATGAGCTCTCTTGGTGAGCAAAGCTCACTTTCTTCTCCTGATACAAAAGCAGAAGGGGAAAGTAAACTTTGTGGATAAAATAAAATGAAAATGACTCCCCCTAAAGCTGAGTATTTCAAATTTCAGAGTGCAATTCAGCCTTGCAAAGACATAAGCCTACATAGTGGTGTTCAGTTCAGTTTCCAGGTAAAAAATTCAAGGGTAGTTGAGATTTTCTGTTCTGTTTCAAGCTAAACTCCAGAATAAACAGAATAAGCTGTTTAACTGTGATCACTTGTTTGAGATTGCAATGACCTGCAGCCTGGGAGCTGGAAACAAGTCTTCCCTCACTGCAGATTCAGTAACCTTGAGAGCTTTACTCACTCTACTGCAAATGCACATCAGAATTACTTCTCTTGAGCAAACAAACTCTTCTTTTATGACCCCATTCTTGAAAATGGATGATTTGGCTGCCAGTGCACTATCATTCATACCTGGTCTGTGATTTTATAAGACTGTAACCTTCTTCTGGGAACATTTAGTCTGGCTTTTTAAGGAAACACAACTCGTGATGACATTGTCCAACTCTCTGTGAGTCACTTACTTCCTAGCAGCTTTTGATTTTTTTTTTAGCAAACTCCAACCAAATTTGCAAATAACCACTAATTTGATAGCACAGCGAGATCTGGAAGGTGCTAAGTTCCTACATATTCTGTTAAAATTGACAGCTGGGTACATGGAAAAGAGCCTTTAGTGAGAGATAAACAGGGAGTACTCCCTTGCTCTCAGCTGAGTTTATAGCAGCCATATAACCAACAGCCTTTCCGCCAACTCCTCGCCTGCACAGCGCAGGGCAGAGCAATCAGCATGACAGGATGGCTGCTCCGATGTGGAGTGTGGCATGGGAAGGGCCTGGGGACCAGAGGGAACTTCTGTGGGAGAGGAGAATAATAGTGGGGGGACTGGGAATGTGCAGTGCAGAACCGCTGTGATGCAGCTGTGGGGAAATGGGAATTATCGAGGGAGATGGGATGGGGGTGGTAATAGGACAGGAGTTATCTGGAAGCCAGACTTAATTCTGTTCATGAGTCAATTTGCTTTACCACATCATTCAGCTGTGATTTGATCCTGATAGTCTGTAGTGCAAATGAAAGAAGCTGTTACAGATCAAAACTTCATTAATGGAACGACTCCTGCTGAGTTGAATGGCTGTTGGACTGGGATCGTGTTTGGCAAAAACAAGTAATAAGGGATCAAAAAAGAGAAGGAGTAATTGAGAGTAATTAAAAATCCATAACCAGAAGGCAAGATTTTTAATGTAGCTTAACCATCTTGATTGCTGGTCATTTAAAAGTGCAGCCAGTGAGCAAAAGATTCTTGCAGATTGAGGTGAGACTTTTGATGAAAGGGTTGGGAGAGGAGCTGAAAAATATAGTTCAAAAAATGTAATGCTTCTTTTGTGGGTTGCTGAAAATCACATGACTTCTTAGAGCTACTTGCTCTAATAAAATTATCTCTTTTTCTGAACATCATCAATACAGGCTTTGATTTTCTGCAGATGTATTTCTCACCTTTGTGAACTAAGAAAGTGAGAATGAATTCTATCCTCCCAGTTGATTGCCAATAAGTGTTAATCCTCTGTGCTTTGGAATCAGGTGGTATTGTTTCTGCACTTCAAATTCATTCTTTGTGAGGCAATTGCTAGGAATGCATGCTTTTGGGGTGTGCAAGAGAAAAAAAAGTCTGTTTTTTTCCATGTATAACTGGGAAATTTACATGTTCCTCTTTCCACATATATCTTTTCTTCAGCAAGTTTATATTTACACAAAAAGAGTCATTTTTCAGTACAAGTGTTGTCAAAATCCTTTTCACATGTTTGTTAAGAAGGGCAAGCTCTCCTTTACT
Organism: Dryoscopus gambensis; assembly: GCA_013389985.1. Taxonomy (NCBI): domain Eukaryota; kingdom Metazoa; phylum Chordata; class Aves; order Passeriformes; family Malaconotidae; genus Dryoscopus; species Dryoscopus gambensis. The sequence goes on along the minus strand of WEIT01010312.1, from coordinate 43,669 downwards.
CCAGACAGTCAGCCAGCATCTCAAGCCCATGCACTTTGTTGCTCTCCATTTGCTTAGCAGTGAGTGCCAGTTCTGGCTGTTTGACACTTTTTTTACCCTTTTAAAACAGAACATGTTATTTGAAATGGAGAGAGAGAAGATGAATTGACATAATTCAGTACAATTTCATCACCTAATAAATGGAATGGGAATGGATTTTGCTTTCTCATTTGAATTCCAGGTACTAAATCCTCTGCATACAAAGGCAATCATTCTGGTTTAAATATTCATATATGGCAAGAAATACAACACACCCTCAGCACACACAGCCTGGGTTGTATAAATGCAAGAACAGACATGGATCAATATTCTGTTTTTTGATTTTCCTCATCCTCTAGATGGCCAATGCAGCACCATAGGAGACTAAAGCCCCTCTATCTGTGTGGCTGGGTGCATTTCATGCAGGGTGACTGCCAGGTTTGACTTCACAGAGGTGGACTCAGATAAAGAATGTGAAGTCACATGTTAGTGATGGTTTGTCCTCTAAGAAATTAAAAAAGCAGCCCTGTCAGGGCTGTAGATCTGGTACATGCTAATCCCACTGGGCACAGATCACATTATTGTAAATATAAGATACTTGGACAAAAGCTTGTCAGTCTATGTAAATTTTCAAGCCACATTCAAGGAAACTGTATTTTTCTTGTGCGTTAAATTCTCCTTAAAGAAGAAATTACAATTCATACTTTGTAACAGTAGCAGTAGTGAAACTGGTTTATATGGCACCTTTTTAATGGGAATAATGTATGTGCTTGACACAAAATCATACACAGGTGTGGAAATGTTAAAAGTACCAGAGAATAAAACAGCTGGGGGTTGGAAGCTGTGCCTGAGACTGGTTCAGATGCTGAGGCTGTGTTATGATTTCACGGGAATGAGAGCTCACTAGCATCTTGCATTTAAGTAGCCACAGAAATTATGCAGTATTTAGCCCTCAGCATAAACTTTTACATCCTCAGCTCCTCCCAGCTCACCTCAGTGTCCTGAGCAGAGGCAATGCCACAGCTGCAGTCTGGCAACTCTACACAGGTTCAGCAGCTCCATGGAATCCTTGGTGTTTCTTGAATGGGAAACTCTTCATCAGAAAAATGCTGCAGTATAACTTGAACACAGTTTACTATTGTCACCAGTAAATCCACTTTTGCCTGTATGGTGTAACAGTTCTGTAAGAATGCAAAAGCTAAAGAATCAATGTAAGGGTAACAGAATACCAATTGTAGCCATCAAGAATTTTTCTGCTTCTGACTTTAAAAAAAAAAAAAAA
>WEIT01010312.1:24382-34615 GCA_013389985.1 Dryoscopus gambensis | reverse complement strand
TAAGCAGCAAATCCCTCAAACAGTGTTTTTACGTGGCACCACGATGCCACAGGTGTTCATTGCTTCCCTCCAATATGTAACCCTTATAGCCTAATTTATTTTTAAAAATGAACTTGCAAAACTTTGTGCCATGACATATTTATAAATAAATCAGAACAGCATCTTAAATTAGACTTTTCAGGAAATCCTATCAGGTGATTCAACTGACAGTGATTAAAAAAAACCCAAAAGAAACCAGGTATTTGCTGTTAAAATTCCCTGCACTATGTCTCTTGATTTTACCAAAATCTGGTGTTCTTCACGTTTATTTGCTCAGTTTTTTATTGCTCCTGTCACTTCATTAGGACATTAGGACCATTCCTGCTTTGTGTTTCAACTTGTCAGTAACTCCCCAGCAACACTGAAATAGTAGTAGTGGCATAATGAATTCTCTTTGCACCAAAGGTGTAAGAGGACTGTGATGTGTTTCTTGGTAAGGTCAAATTTAGTCGAATAATAAATGTCTACATTTACAAACAAAACAGAAAAAGAAAACCCAACCCCCCTTCCATCCAGGTTTTAGATATGTAGCTGTGATCACAACGTGGTTGATCACTGGTAGCAAGGCAGTGACTGTCAAGCCTACAGGAGTGAATAAAGGCAGGAAGGATTTATCCCCTACCGCCAGATGAGCTGTGTGAGATCCACAAGTGTGGGCTGCTCCCTTGCATTCTCCATGCCTTTGGTCTGTGCCTCTCTCCCAGGACTGGCATCACCTTCTCCTGCCTGGACAAGAGGCAGTTCTTTTATTTGCCAGAACTTTAATAGTACCCTGCAGCAACAAAGTAGAAGCAAGGCAAAGAGTAGTTCTAAGACTGGTTTTGTCTCCTTCTGGGTTGATTCTGAAACAGTACAGGGGGGTTTTTTGTTTTGTTTTGTTTTGTTTTCCTGTTTGTTTGGAGTGTATTTTACTCCTGTTTCTTTGAGTACATATGGTATTTCAGCCTGGAGAAAAAGGACCAGTGTTTCTCTGATCTTTCTGTTGTCCCGTGGTGGTTTTGTGGTTGGCTTTTTCTTGATGCAGAGGTACACGTTGCACGGCCTACCTGCCAGATACTGGCAAAATTCCTACAGAAACACAGAAATCCTGCAAACACTGACTCTTGGAGGGAGAGAGAGCACTGCATCAAGTAAAGTCAAGGTAAAGCACATTATCATCGTTCCAGCAGCAGGGTGAGATAACACTAACCCTGGCTTCTGTCATAATAAATCACAGCACAGCAGAGAGAAACTGCCACAGGCAGGTGGCCCCTACCCCAGTATAAGTTATTACAAACACTCAAACCTGACTGTTTCTACAGCTGTAGCCACCAGACCCAGCTGTCCTTGCCTTTGATTCAACTGGGCTAGCGCAAGCCACGTGCTATGCTGTGAAACCTTGGGCAGTCCCCACCACCACTTGCTGTTTTACTTTGTATATGAGGGGGAAAAAACCCCATAAATGTCAAAACCTGAAGTATCCCTGTCCCTTTGCTGAATGGGAATGCTGAGAAGTCTGCCAGAGTCCAAAATAACAGAGGAGGTGGTTAATTACTCACCCTCTCCTAAGTTACCCTTCTTAGGGCTGACTCTTGGGACAAGGACATCCAGGATCCCATAAAGCACAGCAGTGCTGCTGTATCATTCTCTCCGAATGCTTTTGACAAAAGTCCTATGGCACACTGATCATTCTTGCTATGGAATTAGGAAGTCAGTTCATTAGAAATCCAGGGCTGTAAATAAGTTGATTTCATCAGGGTACTTTGCCAGCTGAAGTGGCTCATGCATTCGACAATCCAGCCCCTGCTGGTGAAACATGTTGTTGGGTTGCAAGAACACACAGCTCCTCCTGTACTCCTCACAAATGGAACGTCTTTCAGATTCGTCAGGCAATCTGGAACATTCTTTTTTTTTTTTCCTTTGTGCTTCTGTTACTGCTCTTTGCCATTATCCATCCATCTTCAAGAGATACATTTACATTTCCTGATGAATCCTGACCTCATGGTGAGCTCTGTGTCACCATCACTTATCTGAAGTCATCCGTCTCAGATTATGCAATGATTTGAAAGTTATGGCCCTGACAACTGAAGGAACAGAGGGAGATGTTGCTGGCAAAAACCCTCTGCAGATCTGGTGATGATTTTGATGATGATGCTTACGTAAACACCCCCAACCTGTTCCATATTTTCCCATTTCTAGAGGAAATTTTCCTGAGCATAAAACACCAAACCTGCCCTAATATTTCATACTTAAACTTTAATATTTTTAAACTTCCCTGAACACTATATTTTCCTGAAGACCTTAACTTATTAATCTTTTTTTTCAGCTCCAGTCTGAAGTCTGTTTTCTGCAGATCCTTGATGAAAATGGACTCCTTCTGGTTCTGAGCACTTCCTGAGTGCACTGAAACCCCACTCAACTAAACACATACAATAGAAGTAGCATCTAAGGTTTGTCAATAGTGAGGCTGTCATGGTTTAACCCCAGTAGGCAAGTAAATATCACACACCTGCTCTCTCATACACCCACCTCCACCCTACCCAGCTGGATGGGGAGGAGAATTGGAAAACAAGATAAAACTCATGGGTTGATATAAGAACAGTTTAATAACTGGAATAAAATAAAATGGATGATGGTGATGATTATCATAATGATGATGATGACAATGATACTACTACTACTATTACTACTATTAATAATAATAGATATAAGGGCTTGAAATTTGACTGTAGTTTGGAATGTGCCTTCTCCAAAAACCAAAAACATCTGAGAGAGCTTACTTTTTTACTAGTTGGGGGGAAAATTGCTGATAGATCATAACTTTGTAGCAAAGGCCACCTTCCCTCTGAAATACTCCGGTAGTTCTTTGTGGGTGGGATGACATTTGGTCCCACGTTGGGACATTTATTGCCATTGCTGTGAGAACATGGATTCCATTCCAGCAGAAATGGATGCAGTGTAAGGATTTGAATAGAAAGTAGAAGAATTTGAGCGGTATCTTTCACTTGTACCTGGTGTGAATAAACAAGTCTCTGAGGATGACAGTGGGTGTTAAACTGATCACACTGGGTGCTAGTGCAAAAAAAAGCTTGTATGATGATGATATCATTTTGTTTAAGTCAATGCGTTTTATGTTTATGAGAACAAAGCTGGAAATTGTCCATTTATAAAGTCTACTGTAAAGCATAAGCTTGATCAGAGTCCAGTTTTAATTTTTATGGTCTGTCGAATTTGTGTATATGGAATAGATGAAATAGAGCAAACAGGAAATACTCCATCTAAGCAGAAACCCCAAATTAAAAAAGTCATAAAAAATGAAAATAGTCTCATGTTCATCCAATGTATTTGTATTTTTAACAGAGCAAAATGCTTTCCTTAGAAACTAATGTATCTTTACAATATATTGCTGAAAATTTACTTTTTCTGTCCTTAGCTGAAATTAAGAGAGAGTTTTCTATATCAGTAGGATGGAGGTGATTGTTAATGATACATTTGAGGTCTGCACTATGCTAAGAAAGAGTACTGGTACGTTACATGCATGAGTGGCTTTTTACATATAATGCAATCTATTATTAAATTGTGTATTTGAGCAGAAAATAGACAAAAGTGTTTGGGCAAAACAAAAAATTTGGACAAAAGTGTTAAGAGGAAGAGGGAACTGTATGTACTGGAAAAAATGTGTGCATTTGGTCACTCTGCACTGACAGAAGCAGTTTAGGCATTGTTGCCAGAAAGCAAGGGAAACACAGCTTTTCATTCAGCTCTTAGTGCCCTTGACAAGAGCAGAACCCATTGCATCAACAAAGATCAAGGATAAGGTTCTCAAAATCTGCCTCTGGGCGTTGCAAACAGCATTCCCATTCATTTCGGAAGGAACTGGGTGTCTCTTTCCTTCAGTTCAAATGGTTGTTGCAGAAAATTCAGTGTGAATTTTCATTACTCACCAAGTTAGAAAATATTATCAATTGCAGAATTTGAATTCAATTTATAATATATTTACATCTACTTTTACCTTGGCTCCAGTGCTGGAGCAATTTCATAGGCACAATTCTTTGTCTGCACAAAAATTATCACTTTTTTCTTGTGCAGCAGTAAAGAGCATGTGCCACTACTTAATTCAAAATAGGTAATTAAGAATCTTGCTAATGATGCTTAACACATTTGTTGTGCTGACAAGACAGCAGATTTCTCCCAGGGAGATAGTGTGCAGTGTCTTGGCTGTTTGCCTGTTTGGGTTCATCCAGAGATATGCAGCAGACCCTTGGAATTCTGTGTTGCATCTGTCAGCCAGAGCTGGCCACCACTGCCTCTGCCTGTGCTGGGACTCAACACGTCACTGGCATCATCAGGATGCCACGTGAGAGGCTATGACATGAGAGATCTGCATTGCTATAACCATAATTACATTTTCCTTGCCTTTCTGGAGGAATCAGAATCTGTTCTGTCACCATATATTCAGAATATCAATGTTGAGGGTATGAATTCAACATTCAGGAGCAATTGGGTGTCATTCTTCTGGGCTGTAGAACCCCATAAACGCCCCACTAGTGAAAAAAATTCCAATGATCATTCCCCCAGCCTATTGCATTAAATGTTTTCAGGGTAGGTAGAGGAAAGTTCATGACAGATTTTTTTCTGTATTTATTTGTAGAGCTATGTTCTCTAAGTTTCTAGATCTGAGAATGAAATCACAGCAGGAGGCCTGGCCCAAAGCAGGTGGGAGAATTTCCATCAACTTCAGCAGGGTGCAGGGGAGGCCAAAGTATCGTTCAAGTATTTGCTTACTGTTTCGTTTCTGATCAAATGCGCTAGCCAAATTTAGGGAGATTAAGATACTGCATCACCAACAGCTTTAGTGGAATTTAATAGGTTTAGTGGTTCTGAGCTTTCATCTGATTGCAAAGTCCTGAACAACTGATGCTGCTAATAACTAAAACTTCAGACCAAGAGAGTTGCATAGTGTAAGATTTGAAATTTTATCCAAACAAATGCTGGTCTCTTAATGTATTGTATGTTCTACAAAAGGAAAGGTTGTTCACCTTAATTATTTATGACTGACTGATTTATGGATTTTAGGTTGTGGTTCACTTTTGATTTTTTTCCATGTTTGCTGTTTTCCCTGATCTCAATTTAACAATCTCTTTAATATTGATCTGGATATGGCAAGCAATGCAAATTTTTAATGTTCTGCATCATGTGGCATACTTCACTTATTGGGATTTACTGTCATGAATAATTTATAGCTATGTTCTTTAATTTGTTATTGATTGTTGCCATCTTTTAATAAAGAATGAAGTTCTCAGTTTTGCTGGATTGACAAGTATTGGTAGGTGTGTTCTTTTCAATCACTCATAATGCAAGAAAAACTAACAAAGTCAAGAAAAACTGTCTTGAACAGAGAACAAATCAGAAAAATAAATAGTCTTCCCTTTCACATAAAAATAACAATAATGATTCTTCCTGTTTGTGTCCTGAATTCAGGACTCTACTGAAAAAAGTTTACAACCACGGGAAAAAATAAAACATGTGATAGAATGTTTAATCTTTTTCACTGTAGCAATCTCAAAACTGATTTCCTGATGATAATTATTTAGAGATGGTATAGCTTATTAATAGGAACTTATTTCAAAATCGGGTGATGACATAGGTTGCTTAGCAGAAGGATGTACGTTGTTCAAATCACTGAAGGAATTTGTTGCTCGTGTTTCTCTGACTTCTCTGCAAATGATAAAAAAACCCCATCCAGACAAGGTCACTGCAAGCACGCTTTCCATCTGTCAGCTGGGGAAAAAATGGCATCAGTAGGGAATAAAACCTTAGTAACAATTGGTAATTTCTGAGGGCCTATGACCTATCGGAACTAATTAAGCACTCTTTGAAGTACCAGTATTTGAGCCTTCATAATACATCATGTATAGTCATTGCCTGTTTTTCTGGAGCAGCAAACTGCAATGCAGCAGATGGGATTTCCAAGAGTATTGCCCTGTCCTCACTTATGCTGAAGTCAATGAGAGTTTTCACATCGATATTTATGGGTAAGAATCATGATAACACTAACTCATTGACCTCAGCAGCAGCAGAGAGAAATCAATGATGATGGCCTTTGAAACAGCTTTTCCTCAGTGACTTCAGCCAGCTTGGCATAAAAGACATAATCAGAAGCAGGCAGGTCACCTGGGTCACCCCTTCCTACCACCACCCTGCACTGCCTTTGTAGGGAGGTTTTAAGGTGCTCATTCCCCTGCTGAGAACTGGGTGTCCAGGGCTTATGGGAAGTCTGTGAGTGCAATCTCTGTTTTCCTTCCCACAGAGCAGGAAAAGAGAAAGGGTGATGGTATGAATTTTGTGTCTCAAAATAATGAATATTTTTGTAGCTCTGCGTGACTAGGAGGACATTTTCCTTGCACTGCCACATGTAGAACAAAAATATCAAAACTTTTAAGTACATTTGGGATCACAAAATCCAAGTTAAATATTACAACTCATTATATGGTCACAAGCCATTAGTCGCAGCTCCAAAATTGGCAAGAAAGTAGTAGTTCAGGATTCATATGCATGTGGGAAAAAATGTACTCAGAAAAATCTAAAAATTAATCAGAAAAAAATGTGTTTCATAGCAATTCTCTTTTTTCATTTTAACACCCTATTGCATATGATGTTGGCTCATTAGCTTCTGTCAAATATTTCATCATTTAATCCTCAGCCTTACTTGAGAATGGCTACACTACATTTCTATTCTGGCTCTAAGGAGGTTTATATTTGTTAGTCTTGATTTCAAATTTATTTAATGCTAATCCACTTCACCAATTCATAGTACTTCAACTAAATGTTTATTCATTTGTCATTCTTCTCCAATACTAAATCTGTGCTTCAGTAATAAATTGTGCAAAATAATTCTTCACAGTGGTAATTATTCTAAGTCACTGCTCTAAATTACTTTCATGTTACATACAGAAATCCACAACAAGATATGATCTGAACAATTAATGACTTCCTACACAAGTGCAGTCCATTCTCACCCTCTGTTCCAACAGCCTATTAAAATAATACTGTTGGCAGCTAGCAAAAATTCTGAGTGCTCATTAAAAGAAAATGACATATTCTTTTTCCTTGGACAGTATATGATGGTGAATGCCTGAGAATTACCAATGCCAAAGACTTAACTGCAGCTGTGTGCTACCTACTAAAACAAATGGGAAATATTTTTTCTTATTTTGACTGTTGTTTTGTACTGGAGAAACTCAGAGAGTATACAATTTTTCTGCTTTTGCCGAAGGCTTAAAATGACCGTCTGTTGTCTTTAGGAAACAGAATCCCATGGAACACATGGAGTCCCTCAGTCAGGATGTGCAACTTGTCTTTGTAGGGACCTGTGCTGCACGGTTTGCATACTGATGATTTTAAATAGGGTGCAATACGACACAATCCTGGTGGATGCTCCCTGGGGAGTTCTGTGTTTAGATCCTATCAGGATGAACCCCTGTTGGTGTGAGTAGTCTGTCAGACCCCAAACAGTTTTTCTGTGACCTTTAGGTAAGGCTGATTAGTTTATTCATATGTATGTGATGACAAGAACACGTTTAAAACGGCACAAAACTGTGCACCATTGTGACTCCAGGTAGGAAGGACATCAGACACGGACACTTGTCTTTGCACAGCTCTCACCAGCCTGGAGTCCTACGAGTGACGTTACATCTGTGACTAGATGCCTTTGAAATGGTGTAACCTTGAAATGGTGAAACTTTGGAATGATGTGGATGGTACATCTCAGCCCAAGACAGATGTCTAAAATCACAGGGAAGAATCACACTCTGGAGGTGCTAGACTGTCTGTCGACTTTCAAGTGAATCCAGATGAGTAGCTGGAACAAGATATTTCATTCTGGATAGCTAAAATTTGGTGATATATATCTGTACAAATTACCTACAAACTCTTGCTACCAGCATGGCTTAAAAGGACTGGTTTAGATTGTGTGTACTTGTCAGAAAGCAATGAGTGACATTTGTTTTGACATTGTTTCACTCTAATGCAGCAGAAGATGGTAAGAATATGCAAGCACAGGGTCCTTCTGCATAATTTGTATAATGATGATGATTATGGTACTGGCAACATTTGGGAGAAAGAGAGCAATTGACAGGATAGGAAGAAGCACAAGCAAATAAACTAACACAATGATCTAATCTCACCAGGAAAAAACAGAGCCAAATTTGACCCAAGGATTGCAGTTGCAAATAGGCATTAATAGGATTCCTCAGTGACTGTAGCAGAACATAATTTAATCTGAAGTGCACTTGAGAAATTAGAAATGCTTCCCTTTTGTTGCTTTTTGTCATGACAGAGGTCTGGATAAGTGTTAGGTTTTACTGTAAATTAACAAGATTAGCATGTCTGCAATTTGTCTACAAATAGTCTTCATCTGTTTAATTTCCCTCAGTGCTGTCACCCTCCATTTTATCCTCTTGAGATACTTCAAGGGGAAAAGAATTGTCAGGGCACAAAAATTATTTAAATTTCATTTTAAAATATCATCTTGGTTTCTTAGGCTGTCTTCTAATCAGGCTAACCATCTTGGAGAGTAAATACAGAATTAATCAAGCTTGTGCTTTCATGTTCACAAATTTCCTGAAACTCATAGCATACACTGCAAAGAGGTTAAACCCATAATATTATAGAACTTTGTTAAAATGACCTATGCCTTGTTTTCTGGAGAAAGGTTGAATAAGTGAACAGGGTACATAAGCAATCATTTTGTCAAATAATTCTCTAAGAGCAGCTAATTAGATCCACTTCTATTCAAAGATAACAGGAATAACATAGGAAAAGGCTTAAAAATAAATGGAACTTTTTCTTCAGTTAAAGAATATTGAAATTATCTTTGGTGTAATTTTGAAAAGTCCTTTCATTGCTGTTACTCAGAAATTAAAGTGAAATCTGTTCTGAACCACTCACTCCACTCAGCTTCCCCAAAACGACTTTCACTCTCACCACTTTCAGATCCATTCTGCAGTTAAAGAAAAACTAAAATGAGGAGGTCCAGTGGAAATCACGAACCTTTGCAGGGCCTAACCTCACCTTCTTCTTCCTTGGGGCTCAAATAACATTTCTTCCTCTCCATAGACCATATCATTAATCCCAAAGTGCTCATATGGACTCACCATGTTTTATGCCATGCAGGCACAAAGGGAGAGGAGGGAATGCACAGCAGATGGTTATTACAAATGCTGCTCCACTGTATATGTTTCATTTGCAGATTCTGCTCTTGCACATGAACCCTTTCAACTCTCAAACTGTACAGCACAAGGGCTTACAAAATATCAAGTAATTTTTGGCAGCTGCTGCTCAGTCTTACATCGTTGCCAGATCTCTGGCAGAATAAACTGAATCCCTGTCTGGTGTACAACCAGCACAAGGTCCTCATTATACTGGAATTTAATACTCAGGGCCAGAAGGCTCTACACACAATGCAAACCCAGATTCTCTCCCTTGCCTTTTGAGTGAACAACTGTTTAATATGTGGTGCCTCACAAAGCTGCCATAATTAAAAGGATAACTATTTATATACACATTTGGATCTACTGTAAATAAATAAGAATTAAGAGATTAATGGAATAAATATCAGACGTTAACTATGCTGGAATGTATGCATTTATGCCACAAAGGAACAATGACAACTAGCACAGAAGTCTTCCTAAGACGGGTATGACATACAGAATGTCAGAGGCTGTATGGAGTCTGCACTGCATCCCAGTACTAGCAAAAGTGTGCACACACAAATACACAGCTCTGCACACAACACAAATCCTTTTCTGCTCATTCTCCAGCACATTATTTTAAATATTAGCAGTAGATCAGAAACACCACAAAAATTTATTCTGTGGTCTTGAAATTTAAAAGTCCATCCATTCTCCAAGTGGGAAAGGAGGAATATCTTAATGAGGTTCTTCGAAATATGTTCTTGTGAATATGGATTGTCCCAAAAAATGTCAGCTCGGTGCTATGTTTATACTGCCAGCATGCAAACCCAAACAGTACACATAAGTCCTTGACACAGCACCCTCCTTCTAAGAACAGTCTTGTTCATCCAGAGCCTTAGAAACTCTGGGGCCCCAAAACAGGAAGGACATGGACCTGTTAGAGAAAGTCCAAAAGAGACCCATGAAGATGCTCAGAGGACTGGAGCACCTCTCCTGTGAGGAGGCTGAAAGATCTGGGTTG
>WEIT01010312.1:2592-24376 GCA_013389985.1 Dryoscopus gambensis | reverse complement strand
GCTGGGTTGTGCAGCCTGGGGATGAGAGGGCTCTGGGGAATCCTTGCAGCAGCCTTTGAGTGCCTAAAGGGGCTACAGGGAGAACTGGAGAGGGACAGATCACAGGGGCATGGAGTGATAGGACAAGGGATAATGGCTTAAAACTGAAAGATTGATGCCTCAGCCTGGAAATCTTGAGAAGATTTGTGTGGACGATGAATACTGAGGCAGCACTTCTCAACATGCACAGCGGCATAAGTCTGAGAATCTGGGGAATCTTTCATCTTGTTGGCAGAATTTTTGGACTCATTTTATTCATCCTCCCTGCATAGGTGACAATCTAGGTGCCTAAGTACTATTCTGTATTTATCCTAAATTGATAGATAATCAGAGTAACTCTAATGGGATCAAATGGCTAAGCAGGGAGGAAAAGGGAATTATTTTGAATGGCCAAGTCAACATCAATGATCAAGGCCGTAAACAGATATTTTCTTTTTAATTAATTCACCTTTGGTGTTCTTTTTCATTAAAATTTAAATGAAGTGCTGTAATTCAGAAGGACATAACTGCAGAATGTGGAGGTATACTGAGCTTTAAATCAGTTCATGGCTGTTTGAGGTTACTTCATTGTGTCTTGATTTTGAAGCAATTTTGCAAACTCAAGTGTTAGTTGCTGTGAGGCTGTTTGGCACAAGAACCCTTAAGGACCTTGAGGTTAAATAAAAACTGAGGTAGACTGTTCATGTTTCTATTTATAGTAGAATTACTATGACCTTGTGAGCATTTCTATAAGATAGATTAGAATTTTGCCACTGAAATTCCCTCTACAGCCTGATATTTATCACAACAAGGCTTCAGTATTTTAATAGCTGCTTGAAATTAGACTCTGATGCTGGAAAAAACGTTACTCTTTAGATCAAAACTGGTTGAAATTCAATTTTGTTTCATGGGAATTTACGATATTTTGAACAAGCTTTTATTTCAGGACAAAAGTAGTTTTTTAACTTTCCCATGGAAGCAAATTTTTTTTTTAAAAAAATGGTAGTTTTATAATTTTTTGAGAAACAGTATGAATTTGAGCAGATCTTTCTAAAATGAAAATGAATCAATATGACATAATTGCCAGTTTTCCAGAGCTTCCAGAATGTCAGAAGACATTGCCATGAACTAGAAACAATGAATTGAAAAGTGGAGGACTCGTAGCCAGGTTTGCCAGAGCTTTGATGGAGCATTGCTTCTTGAGGAGGTCGGCTGGATATTCCGAGTCCACTGAGACCTCCTCGGAGCATCTTCTCCCAGTTCCACGTTTATTTGACATTCCATATGCCCTATAAAATGAAGAAATAGTCTTCTCATTTTGAAAATGCGTGCAAAGAGAGCCGGAAGACAATGCCAAGATATAAGCTCATCTTTGCATAACTTAACCTTGGAAAATCTGCAACTGAGAGCAACCAGGAAGTAAAGCCAAAGCAGCTGAGAAGAAATATGTTGCATGGACCTGTAATTTGGACTGGAGAATGGTGCATCCATCCAGTCAGGAGTCACAGTAATGCTTTTCTTTCAGGCCAGGAAACTCACTTGGCTTCGTATCTTCTAATAGGAAATTGAGGAAAGAAGGACGGAGTACATCAAAGCAGGAGGTATTTCCAGTGAGATTCCCCTTTCTCACTTCCAAAACAGTTCCACCCTCTATACCAAAGTAATTGTTTGCTCACAGGGCCTGAGAGAGCCAATGACTTTGCAACCAAGTGGGTCAGATGCACCTTTGGGAGTCTCTCGTGCCTGGAGGAATTATATTAATCCAGAGCAAGATGACAAGTGGTAGGTTTGAAAGTCAATATTTTAGTTTTAGCTAGTCAGATCTTTCATGGGTCCAAGATTATGTGTTTATCTGTCCAAAGGCTCAAAAGAAAAGCTGCAGTTGAGCCAGCAGCTTAACTCTCTTGGCAGAAAATTCTGGGATGCTGTCAATGCTGAACAGTCAGTGTTTATCATCAAAAGGCATCGTCTCCACTAGTTTTCTTTGATTTAGAACACAAAAGTGCAGGACATATTTTCAAAACTTTACAATTAAATAATAATTGTTATTAAAATTGTAACAAAAGTACAGTTGAGATCTGTAAAATTTAAAGGTGTGGTTTACTGTGAAATATATTTTTCTAAGAAACTCATTATGACTTTTCCTAACATTATATAACTTTATGAACAATTTAGTCTCAAGTAAAGATCTTTAATATGGAATACACATTGGTTTCTCTACCTCCCTAGCAGAAGCCCAGAGGAGCTATTAAAATATAGGTAGTGAACAAACATTAAGTTAAAGTCAGAACTCTTGCCAGATCCAACTATGGCTATTGATAGAATATAAATTCAAAATGAATCTTCTATTCCTTTGAGTTTTAATAGCATTTTGAAAATGCATATGCTTTAATTTTGCCAAAACAGAATAGAAATAAAAAGGAATGAAATTACTATACAGCATCATAAAAGTATTTAAGCAATCATGTAAATGTGGGAAACCTCAACCTTATTCTAAATCATTATGGCTATTGTATAAGAATTTATACTGTCTTATGTGATCGCAGAAGTGATTGCCAACTTAAGAATGATCATACCTGAAATAAAGTACAATATTTTACTGCAAGCCATGGAAGAAATTAAATTAGAAGAAAAAAAGCTGTGAGAAGAGTGAGACATAAAGTCATGGCCTGTGATTTTACACCTTATTGTGTTAAATCTGCAATTTTGACACAATTTCCATCTGAGGCATCCTACACAATATCAGCTGTCAGTGTGTGTGCGTGTGTGTCTGCCATCTCATAGATTTTACTTAAGCAAGGTTTGGCATGGGACTCATTAGATAGGGAAATAGTCTCTCAGTACACACCAACTTAATGAATCTCAATCAGAAATAATTGGTGCCATTTCCTCAAAACAATGATCCATACAACAAAATCACCAGTTAAAGTAGATTCATGACTAAAGTACATCATGGAGGCGTAGATAGGTACAAGCAAATTTCTTTCCTAAATTTTAGGGGTTGGGTAGGAAACATTTACATCCTACTTCTTTTGATCAAAAGATCTACCGGGTTCTCTGTGTGTACATTCATGAAAACTCTTCATGGAGGTTCATTCCTGTAAAAGAGTTTTCCCATAAAAAAGTCAGCACTGTGAACTAAAAAAATAAACTCTGAGTCTCTAAACTCAGTTCTTAACCAAGTCTAATATGAGTGTTGCTAACCCAGCAAACCCTGAGATCAGGTTGCTTCCTTGACTCACTCCAACTGTGAATTGAATGCAAATAATGACATAAGAATAGGAAGAATAGTTTGCAAGATGGGGCAGTGCTAGAGGAAAGCAGTAGAAAAGGTTTAGCAGCTGATCATCTCTTTTTCCAAATGTAGCATTTTTAGTCACAGAAAATTAAGCTGAATTTCAGAACTAGGGAAAAATCCCCAAGCACGTCTAAATAACAGTCTTTTGACTCCAACAGCAACAGTTTCTTCTGAAAAAACACTTTGAAAATTATGAGCTCTCTTTGAGCTAGCATATGCTAAAAGAAGGATTGAATTGCAGCTGTCCCCAGTGCTCAGCATACACTTTCAACCTGTTCTTGGTTTCCTTTTCTATTAAAAATGTAAGAGACTCTTTCTCTGTGCTGAAAAACTGAAAAAAAAAATGCAATAGCTCGTAACAATTCTGCAAGGTTTTAAAGATCTCCTTAGTAAAGCATTTGATTTTTAAAGTTACGGCTAGGCTGCTTCCACGAGGTTTTTGCAGCTCCCACATGGAATATAATCTTGGTTTAGGTTTAAAAAAATATAAATCCCTTGCTAGTGATGACTCTGGCTTTCAGTAGGATTCCTTGATGGTTCCTGCAGGATGACAAATTGTGTGTCTCTGGCCCCTGCTGGGTGAAGATGCTGGAGAGGTGCTGGGGATATGCTGGGGCTGAGCAGAGTCAGTAACATCACTCCAGCCACTGCCAGCACAGCACAGGCAGGGCTTTTCTTCACTCTCACAGCTGATGTTATTTCTTTGGGACGCAAATGAAATTGCAGTGGAGAAGTACCCTCTCTAGGCTGACAAATGCCACAGCACAACAGGATTAATATTTCACAGGCTAAGTGGAGTGAGATGGCAGAAGCCAAAGCAACAGTTCTGGAGATGGCACTGGTGGCAGAGAGGTGGCGCCTTTTTTTTTTTTTTTTGTCCGTGTTATA
Organism: Dryoscopus gambensis; assembly: GCA_013389985.1. Taxonomy (NCBI): domain Eukaryota; kingdom Metazoa; phylum Chordata; class Aves; order Passeriformes; family Malaconotidae; genus Dryoscopus; species Dryoscopus gambensis. Next base: position 20,172 of record WEIT01010312.1, on the reverse strand, counting down.
AAACATTTCTTATCAAATTAATATGCAAAATCATTAATAGCTATGAGCTGTATTAATGATGAGGTCATATACATAAACTTACAGTAGTGTTGATGAAACTTTATGACCTAACCAAATGTGATCAGGAGATACTCTGTGGGTTTGTTTTTCATTTGTTAATAATAAATGAATAAATATTAGCCTGGCAGTTGCATAATGAAAGAGGGGGGAAAAAAAATTGCAAACTTCTTGCTTTGATGTAGGGCCTGAATAAGTGTGCAGAAAAGCAGGCATGAGGGAGCTGGGGATCAGCACTCTGCCATCCTTGTTTCCTGTGAGTGCTGCTCGGCTGGGTCCCGATGATGGGAGCTGTGAGGAGGCTCAGTGATTCATCCGTAGGTGGCTGCCTGTCACGGGTGGGTGAAGTGCTTCCTAAATATAGCTTGTGTATGGGTTCGCAGCACACTTGAGGATGGCCTGGAATGAAAGGTGCTCTCAAAAAGCCCTGGGTAAGTCGTTATTTTATTATTACAGCAAGGCGCTAGCAGCTGTCAGTCTCAATAATTGGACCAACATTCATATTGCAAATGCCAGCAGGTTTGACTCAGCTGTTTATACTTCTGTAGCAGATAAATTAAAATCTGTGATTTTACTTCAGGTGAGATTTCTGGGAGATGAGAGAAAAAGGCCAGACTGTTCTTTCAACTAGAAGATCTCTTTGTTAGAGATCCCCAAGCTGATGGCCCAAATGATTTCCCCTCTGTTCTGTTGTGAGATGGCCAGACAGGCACTGGCAGTTCCTGCTCGTGGCTGTGGCATGGACAAGTTCAGCATTGCAGGGTAAATGAAATCCTAATTTCTGGTCCCTGTCTTGCACAGTGCAGCTCAGCAATGCTGAATCCAAATAGGTATAGGAATGCTCTCACAGCTGACTTGAGCTGTCTGGGTCTTGCAGTGAAACGCAATTCTAAAGTTATTTAAAGGCAGTGGACTGGCTTACCTAGATAACAAGGAAATGCTGCTACTCTTGTCTGGTGAGAGAAGTTAATCAGAGTCTCGGGAAGTCATCTCCTTCAGGGGCGCACAGCTGGAATGTCCTCCTGGAAGAAAAGGCCTTGTCTCCTTTCTAAAATATGGCACAAACCTCATGTCAGGAGGACTATCCTCTTATTGCTAAGTTTAGCACTCTTTTCCAAAGCCATGCAGTGGAGGTTCAGTTTCTTCCTCTGTTTGAACATACTCATCTTTCATTTTTTTGAAATCCCTTAATATCAGAGCAAATTGGATCATTAATTCCTGTTAACCCTCATCCAAACTCACATATGACAAAAATTATGTACCGAAGTAATAAAATTTTGCTTTTCCTCACTGAATCATACTTATATCAATGGCACTGTGGAGTTGAAGCAGTGTTTCCAAGACGATCTACAATTTATATTTTGGAAAACTCTTAAGTGGGAATGCTACGAACTTTAGAAACTGAGGTTTAGGTCCAAACCCAGGAAACTTTGCCTTGATGATATGTTTATTTATGCTTTCCATCACTGCCTCTCTTTTTCCCTGGCATGAATAATGCATCAGTGCTTTTTTGGTTGGGTTGTTTTTTTTGGGGGGTGTTGTTTTTTTTTTTCATTTGTTCTCTTAACACCTAGAGAAAATTGAGATGTTAATTTCTTACAGTGGCAGCTAAGACAGGCACAATTAAGCAGTTTACTTTCCAGGGACTGCTCACTGAATTCTTCAAGAAGTTTCTGTGCAGCTGATGCAGTTGAGGGCCAGGCTATCGATTCCTGCCTGACAGCAGACAGATGGCCTGTCAGCAGAGCTGCTCATACTTTTAGTGGGGTACCTCATTAATGAAGCCAACTACGAGCTGAGGTTTTCAGCTCCCCGGTATTTGAAAAGTGGTGCAGCACACTGCAAAAGTAGTTTATTAGATCCCATGTGTCATTCAACTAAATCAGCAATATGTTACCGGTGCTCTGCATTCTCTCTGAAAAATTGGATTTTTCCATAGGTAAGTGCTGAAATACTGCTTTGCATCTGCACCAGCAGTAGCTTATCTTTGCATTCCCTGATATGTTAGGTGTCAAAGGATGCAGAAAAACCTGGGACAGAAATGCCAATTGTAGGTCTTTTCAGCTTTGTATCACCATTTTTATTTTTCCTTCATCTAGAAAAGACTAGTCATTGTGTGTTGTGTGTAAAAAATTCAGATTTTAAACCACCTGGCTACAGTTTCACATACTTTACATTTCACATGAAACAGTGACAGTTAAAGGATCGATTCCCACTCACTTTGCTCTCACAAATAGTCCCACTGAAACTAAGCCAGCCCCGTAAAATGTGGACTCTTGCTCCTTGTTTGTTTCCTGGAACTGAATTTCCCCAGGGCGATGACCTGTGTGATGGTGTTCACCAGTACAAAAAGATTCATTGCTTCATAGTCACTTACTGCTTGTGTACATGGCAAAACAACAATAAGCTAGTCCAAAACCCTAAACAATGAAAGATGATTTTACGATAAATAAAAATAGATTAATAACTACTGTGAGGCTTAATCACAAGAGTTATATCTGTAAGGATACTGACAGCACCTTGGGCAATATTCTTAAATGCTATGTTACTGCTCACAAAGTCTATTGTTCCTCAGATATTTTTTCTATATAATATATGTACTTTCAGAAGAAATTTCTTCATATCCCTGTAGTCATCTTTGTCAATATAATAAATGCTTGATAACTTTTTTCAGTAAAAATTTTAGAAAGGTTTCTTGTGTGCTGTCGCCTTTTATTAGTAAAGTTCTCTACGGGGGGAATGGTGATGTCTGAAGGCTAAAGTGGTTGCATTCAAGGGTTTTACTCATAAAGCTTAATTTTTAAATAAATGATTGTCATTTAAGTAAACTCAAAGTGTATGGAAAAGTATTGTTCCTAGGGTGTTTTATTCTACCTTTTTTGGCTTTTTTCATGTTCACCATTTGTTATTCTTCTATTCTTTCTCTCTCAATTACTATTGACGTTCAGGATGACTGTCAGCTGATGGCTTTTTATAAGCTGTTCTGCAGGCTGAACACAAATAACATGACAGCTTGCAGGCTACTTGTTGTCATGGTGTTCTTACTTTGCTCTGGGCAATGCCATATAAAGAATATTACATCTCGACTCCTATTTGCATCAACCAAATATTTTAACATTAACACAATAATATCAGAATGGCAGGATGTTTATGACATTACCAGCACCAAGAAAGCAGAATAAAATTATGTTCTGTTTCCGCCTACACATTTTCACCCACTTCCAGGCTCTGTACTACTGTGGTTACAGGATTGTCGATTTCTGTGGAGGTAAGTTGATTTCAGGTTCTAAGCCAAATTATGAAATCGAATTTAAAAATCTTTCTGACTGTATTTGCAGGCTTCATTAAGTGAGATGTAACACAGGGAATGTCACCCTACATGCTACTCTTTGAACTGTCTTCCACCAATTTACTCTGAGGTTGTCTTAGTTTTAAAAGTTCTTTACAACATCCACAGCTGAAAAGGCTCCAAGGAATTACAGCACTGACCAAGAAAAATAAAAACTAATTTTTGAAAAATAATTTGTGTGAGAATATTACCAAATTTCTGGTTTACAGAAATTTCCTGCACAAGGAAATATCTCTACTTGTGAATACTCTTCCAGTATTTAGGTTTGACTTTGGTTTATTAGATTTGATTAAGTATATTATGTTTTGCTTTATTACTGTATGTTTGCCTTTGGTTTCTTATTTGGTTTATTAAACGGTCTAGCCTAAAGGATAAAAGCTTTTAAAGCAAGAAGATGTATTTTAAGTGCTTGTAATACAGTACCTGTAGCCACAGCTCTCACCATACAGCTGGTTCCAAGTTTCCAGTAAATCATTTTGAAGAAAAGAAAGTTCTGTTGGTTGTTGGATACAAGCAGTAGTCTGCGTGAACATCACTGATATGTTGCTGTATGACCCTCTGCAGCTTTGCAAACCAACTCCTGTCACTAAACGCAAAGTTTTTGTCTGCAAAGCAGGGTCATCTGCAGTTTTTCTCTCTTCCTCTGTAGCGTGAATGTTTGGGAACATGAAGAACAACAGGCAGAGCCTTGCTGGAAGTCCTGAGGTTGTCAGGAAATACCTGCTTCAATACAGTCGGCTTCATCCCAAAAAAACTAGAATAGTGCTGTTCAGGAAAGGCATGAGAAGGGCTGTCAGAGACAGTTTCAACACTTAGAGCAGCTGGTGTGGTGACCCCTCCACAACAACAGTGAAAAGGTTGCATTGTCTGTCTTACATGTTTCTGACATCACCCCTCCTGCCTCTTAGCTCCTTCCATCCCAGCATCAGCACCCCCTGCCCATTTTAAGACGGTCAGAGAAGCAGCCCAGCACCTCAGTGCTTCTTCCTGTGTTTCTCCCTGTGCTTCAGAACCTCTCTGAGGCACTTTTGAACACTATGTGTTGATGCTTTAGATTTTAACTTCTATACTTTTCAAATCCTGTATTGCCCAGTGTGTAACCCTGAAGTCTCTTGTAGCTCATTAGCTGCTCTCTTAGGCCAGACAGACACAACAAAGCTTCTCTGAGCTTGCTATCCAAGGACACCCAGACTGTCCTAAGCCCAAAGGTGTAAACCAGGGTCTCTATAGAGGTGGGGAAATTGAAGAAAGCTAAAGTTTTAATTGGTGAATTTATGCTGATATGCAAATGGACCAAACCTATAACAGTGTGAAGAACTCATGCCCTGCCGTCCATCCTGGGGTCCATTTTGGAAGCAGCCTCTGGCTCCCCAGGGTGTGCCTTTGAAGGCCCTTCAAATAAATCCCTGCCTTTATTCCCTCACTCTTGTCTAGTCTCTGTTTCTGGGTATCTGGAGAAGGCATCATGCTAACAAGGCTAACTCTGGGTGTTGTGAGAGGAGCTCTCTGTGGTGGTTGCAGGTGTCACCGCATTCATTAGTAAAGCATGCAATTAACACTACTATTATATTGTCCTACAGACTACATTTCTAGATAAGACCTAAATGCCAAGAAAATAAAACCAGAGAATAAATATCTCATTTTGGTGTCTATTTATCTATGTTAGGCTACAACAGCCTTTTAACTTTCCAGCAGCCAGGCCTTGAGGTAAAGAAATCCACCCTTCTCTCCCAGCACTGCAAAAGAGACAGAGTGTTGCCTTTCCTGCACTGATGATTATTAAGGACAGACAGAACCACTGGATCCTCTAGTTTAACATGAACAAGGATATACCGCTGGGCTTTACACCTGAAAAAATACAAGTATTTTGATGAAAAGAACTATTTAAATGAAGGAAAACAAACAGATGAGCAAAAACAACCACCCAAACACAAGTTCTATTCCATTGGGATTTTATTTCCTTTAAAGAAACCAGAAATATTGATATGGATATCTTCTTTGTGCTTCTCCTATGCTTTATGCCAAACAGGGCACAATGGATTCATCTGGGTGTAGTTACTTTTGCACACTCTTTCTCACTTTTCCAGGATGGCCTCTTATTTTATGTATTTCAGCACTGTTCTTTGTTGTTGAAGGAAGTTAAAGTTTTAGGGATGAAATTTGCTTAAATTAAGCTGCCAAAAAAAAATTCCATCCCCAAAATACTTATTGATCACTTATCACTTTGCTATGAAGATGGAGAGCAATTTTTTTCTTCCAAAGATCTGAATTCCTAGAAACATAAAAGAAAGTGGAAATTAATAAGTAATGTATATACCACTTGCTCAAGAGCAGGTAGTGGCCAGATCAATAGCCAAGAATATTCCATAAACACATAACATATTAAAAAATTAAAGGTCACCAGACAAATTAGATCAAGCTTTACATTTTTCTTCATTTACATTCATTTTGTGGCTTGTTTTACTCCCAAAAATTGTCACATTTTATCCTTCTCTTGCCCCTGCCCTTCACAGGAAATATTAGTGTACACATGACCCCATCCTGCTGGTATTTTGTACTAGGCCTTTATCAAGATTTTTTTTGTCCTCTGAATCTTTCTGGACACTTTGGACAACTTAAAAAGGGAAGATAAATAAAAAATAAATTTAAATTTCATGTTTAATATGGTTTTACCTTTCCTGGCAAATGGGAAAACTCTTCACCAGAGGAAATATTTTTGGTACAGAAGACTATACAGTGTCATACTAAAATACCCTGGAGACTAGAAATGCACCTTTAAACATCTGTGTCCATGAGCCAGCTTTTTAAGTAATATTTGTTGGAAAGGCAAGAGAATGAAATATTTGATTAAGCATGTTTAGGTTGTTTTTTTTTTTTAGCATGATATAATGTAAGGTCAAATGCTTACAGATTTTTTTGAAACTGAATTATGGCATCTATATTGTTATAAATCTACAGACTACTAAAAGATAAATGGTTAGACTACTGGCTGTCTTCAGCCTTTTTAACAGAAGAAGATATAGGAAATAACTGGTTTCCAGAGACACCTAAGGACATGCTATTGCAGGTTACCCTGGGAGGCAGCTGAGCCCCTCTCAGCCACTCACTCCCCCACAGTGGGATGGGGAAGCAAATCAGAACTGCAAAAGTGAGAAAACTGGTGGGTTGAGATAAAGACAGTTTAATAGGTACAGCAAAAGCTGCTTGTGTGAGCAAGCCAAAAGAGGAGCTAATTCACTGCTTCCCATGGGCAAATGGGTGTTCAGGCACTTTTGGGACAGCAGGGCTCCATCACACATAACAGTGACTTGGGAAGACAAACCCCATCACTCTGAATGCCCCCCTTCCTCCTTCTCCACAGCTTTATATGCTGAGCATGATCCACTGGGTCTGGAATATCCCCTGGGTCAGTTGGGGTCAGCTGTCCTGGCTGTGTCCCCTCCCAGTGCCTCTCACTGGTGGGGTGAAGAGAGGAGCAGGAAAGGCCTTGGCTCTGGGCAAGCTCTGCCCAGTGATGGCTAAAACCAAGGTTGTTTTAGTCACACTGAAACTACACTGAAACATCATACAAGCTACTGTGAACTAAATGAACTCAATGCCAGCCAAAACCAGTACGCATGAATAAAGCTTGAATTCAAAAGTTGAGAGAGACCATTGTAATTGGTTTCATCAAAATCCTTTACTTACAAGTGTCCTGAAATCAAGTGCCATACCTTGGAAATGTCTTGTTGGCAGAAGGAGTTCATATTTGCAGTCCATTCATCTAGCAAAAAATCATGAAATACTTTAATACTTGAGCTTGTGAAATCTGGGAGTTTTGAACATTTCAGCTGGAAAATGTTAAGCAAGCCTGAGTACTGTATAAAGTGCTAGGGCAAGTAATATGTCAGGGAGAGGAAAGGGAAAAGAGAAGTGAAGAAAGGAAGTAATCATGAAGTCTTTTTCAGTAGGCTGCTCTAATGGAAGAGCAATTGTGTTATGATGCTGTGACAGACCCTCAAGCCTCTTGTCATGCTGCAGCAGTAGAGGTGACCTTAAACTGACCTGATTGACCTGACCTGACCTGACTAAACATTGACTTCCTGCAGTTCTTACCCAGAGGGCAGGTATCACCACACTGGCAGAAAATTACCAGGAATTAAGGACTTTGTCTGGAAATAAAGGATGAGCCAGGCAGCGTAACACAAGACTGATTTGGCTCTCTTTGAAATGACCTCTTTGGGCAGTGCCCATTATTACAGAAGCTGTGACTGCACTGAAACACGACGCTGGGATGGCTGCATTTCACATTCTCAGAACTCAGAACATTTCCGTAGAGCTGTCAGCACAAACTGAAGTCTGAGCAACAGCAAAATCAGATGAGAATCTCAACAAAACACATCACTTATTAAGAGTTTGGTCAGCTCAACATATAAACCAGCAAGCCTCTGTCGACTGAACTGGGCCTTATTACCATGCCAGCAACATCCTTTGAACTCCACAGTTCTTGAAATCAATCTGGTTTACATAAAAACGTGAGAAAGTTAAAATAGATTCTCTTGCTAGAAGCTGCTTAATAGAAGTTCACCTTAAAACTAAGAATAGCTGTTTTAAGCTTTGGACCCTCAGATTAGTTTATGAATGAAAGCCTCCCTATAGAATGGCAAGTAGAGCTGATGGAAGGCAGTATGTGACTGAGTCAACTAATAACTCACAGGGAAATAATAATTAATTATATACACTTATATGTTCTCTTTATTTCAATTTTGCTAGCTCCAAGTCCCAGACATCAGTCTCCTCTATGCTTATATTAAATAGATTAAAGAATGATCTGTTTGTGGAAATATTAATCATTTAATAAGATAGATTCATTATTTACTAAAAAGCTGCCTTTTTCAAACCAACTCACATTTTACTTAGTTCTTTGAAGCATTTCATCTCTTCTAAAGCCTTCCAATCTTACCGTTAAATAACTATTGATGATGACTAATCCTTTCTACTTTACACAAAGCTCAATCTTGAGATTTCTCCCCGAGTCCAAATGATCACCAGGGCTACCCTGCTCTGCAGTTTCAAATACTTTTTAACTGTCTTTTTTTTATTTCCTAAAGAACTGAACACGCCTCCAAAGGAAACTTTCTTAGTATAAACTCAGAGCAGGTCCATCAGTTTTGTGCTTACATAGGCTGGTTCATTTCCTATTCCTCTGTACTTTGCCAAAACCATTTTAAAAATGCATAATTCCATTCAGCTAATTAAATTTCCGCTGTATTTGTTTCCTATATCTCTTCCTGAAATAAAAATTCATCTCATATTTAACCTCTTACTTAACAGGCTTGCAAATCCCCATGCTTCATACCAGTAAGTGATAAATACGTAAGCAGGTAGGATCACAGATGTTCTTTAATACATTCATGTATTGATTGGTTGTATTTCTTTCAGCAACAGTTGAACCTGAACCTGTAAATATTGTCTAAGAGAATCCTTCTTTTCCCTGTTACACTTTTTAATAAGGGACTTGCAGAGCACAGTACATAAAGGTGGGTTGATACACTGAATTAAACTGATAGTAATCAGATAATGCCCATCAACATTTTTATGATGCTAAATATCAAGATTGTCTTTCATTTATGATCCAGCTGTCAAGTGAATTCAGTCTGGATGTGTCTCTGAGTGCTGGAGGCACATTTAATGTCAAAATCTGAGATGAGTATGCAGAGAAAACATTTTCACAGGAATGCAAATATAAAAATATTCTGACATTTATTCTGGGTTTTGAGAGTTTATGACAAAAAATCATCAACCCAGAGATTAAGGATTAAACAGCTCAGAGCTGGTATGAATAAATAGCATTTTGCACAGTGCTGTCCTCAGCAAAGAGTGAGAGCTGTGCTGACGTCAAGGAAAAAAAAGCTGACCCTTTTGCTCCGACTTTTTCTGGTATCTACACCAGCTACAGGCTCTCTGGTTTAGAGATGTCTTTGCACCTCCCCAGAATTAGCACAACCCAGTGTCCCGTGTTGGTCACCTTTCAGTAGCTGCAGAAGTGCAAGGTTATGCTGCTAGCAGCTGTAAAGTTTCAGGAAGCTGTAGTGTCAGCGTGGTCTCTGAAGCCATCTGTGCCTCTAATCTATTTTTCCATATGAAATCATCAATATTCTGATCTACGCAGCCACAGTTGGGTTTTGTTTGCACTACAAATACAATCAGTTACACATTACTCAAGATCTAATTATGTTGGACTGCAAATGATGTTGAACTAGGTAATTTCTTTGGAATGATAAAGTAAATTTATCAAGCCCTTTTTTGCCACCCAAACAGAAATTTCCCTAAGAGGATTCCTTGGGTTCATATTGGTTTGCTTTCACATTTAATGCTGTTTCACAACAAATTGCTGATAGAGCTTCAGAAGTACTTAGTACCAAACATTTGTGAGGAAATGATTAAATGGCTTTTTTCAGTTTTAATAAAACTTTATCTGAAACATCACTCTGGTACAACTTTCCAGAAATATATATTCATAATTACTTGCAGTGCTCTTCGTTCATATTGTCATGGTCAGATTATTTAAAAGGATGTAAATGTCCTGGCTTGCATGATTTACATAAGAATATAAAATATTTTTAGACTCTCAATATTTTGGAACAAATGTTAATAAAATAGTAAAAAAAATCCAAAAATTATCTTTCTCTGTGGCATATAAAATCTGCTTAAACATTTTTTGAAAATTAAAGAATAGTCACTTATGAAAACATTCTATAGCAGGCAAACTTGAGAAATTTGATTTGGCCAGAAAGATTCAAATCTCCCCAAATATATATTTTTCAATTTTTAGCAACTTAAAATTAAATTCTTTTGGGACAAAGTTCTGGTCAACATGAATAGAGAAAATCCCCTCCTTCATATTATTTATAGCATAAAGTGTATGAATTTGTTTTAAACTGCATCTTAGTGACATAATATACATTATTTATGAAAAAAAATTCTTTCGGTTTTCCAAGGAAACCTGTATCAGGGTGTGAAGACGAAAGTATGAAAGGATTACAGATACATTTTTGAAGTATTGAGAAGACATAATAATGTCTGTGCTGCACATGCAAGTAGGCAGTGGAGCTGTGGATTGGTTTTACCCCAACAGAGTTTGTTCACAAATGATCAATATGTTCCTCTAATATTAACAGATCTGAGAAAGCCAATCATTAATGTTCAGGCCCACCTGTTTTTCACTCAAGATCAACCCTGCCAAACCTGCAAGGTGTCTTCCACATTCATAAGGAATAGGAATATTTCCATTCTAGTCAGCTCAAAATGTGTCATTCCTCTCATCTGCATTGTGATGTGAGGCTTGCCAGGACATGCCAGTTCTCAGAGCACTGAACACTTGTACTCCACAAGTAAATAATAAAGGTAAAAGTGGAGCAAATAAACTATTTTAGAAGCAAACTGGATGCCACAAAGAACTGGTTCAAGTTTACCATTAGCAGAGCTCTCCCATCCTAAATCCATCTTGTCCTCTAGACACCAAGGTTCATTTTTAATGATTTAGATGGCAGAATAGAAAGCACTTTAATATGAAGATGATAACAATTAGAGAGGGATGGCAAGCATTTTAGAGGACAGGAATGTAATTTGAAGGGATGTGGTAGAATCAGTAAAATAATAAGTGATTCAGTGTGGGCTGCAAGGCGACACACAGCTCCAAGGCAGAATAATAGAAATGGTTCTAGAGAAGGTGATCTGAGAATAAATGGACCGACAATGGAACAGTGTCCACAGGGCCATAACATACCAGAGATATGTGTAGGAATGTTGTACACAAGATACCTGAAGTCTGTGACATCAGTGGGGCTCAGCCGGAGCACTACATCAGATTTGGGCACAACACAGGGGTTGGATCAACTAAAGAAAGTTCAAAAAGGAGCAAAACCCAAGACGTTTCCAACAAAACCCCTGAAGAAAGTTGGGAAGTAATGCTTTTATTTAGCCGAAAGACCAAGGGGGAAATGAGTATTTATTTCAAATGACAGCTGAAGTCAGCAAGAGGTTGGCAAAGAGAGGAAAGCACTGATGTGTTCTCCAGGACAATAAGTAATGGATTTAAGTTACCACAAGGGAGCCTTATCCTATACATTTAGAACATGCTGAATGGTGAGAGAATTAAGAGCTAAAACACAACTGTTGAGAGAAGATGGGGATTCTGCGTCACCAGGCTATTTTAAAAACAGGTTGGACAAATGGCTGTCAAATATACAGGTAAAGCTGAATCTTTCTGGAATTAGTGAAGGAAAGCAGTGAGCTCCTGAGGTCACATCAACGCTACTCTTATGATTCTGTGTCTGTCTTCAGATTTTTTAACAGCTCTGAAACACAGATTACACTGCATGTATTGGGCTGAACTCAAGAGCCAAATCACACTGAATTTATCACAGCCTGATGGAACATTATCACCAACCATCGCTGAGTCAATAATAGAGACAAAGCCTTCAATATAATGTCTGAGTTTTATTGAGAGGGTAAAAGCCTTGGTCAAGAGACAGTTACCCTTATTTTTATTTAAGACATGCGCAAGGTCTATGGTAATTGTTGAAATTTGGTTCAGTAGCTTTAAATATAACAGATTTGTGGTCCTCTTTTGCCTTTCACTGCATTTAAGAGATAGTAAAAAACTGCCAAAAAAAATGAGTTTGCCTCATAAAAGTTAGGCATTAGAATAATAAGTTAGAGACCATGAAAACAAATGTGCCTTAGAGATTTTATCCATCTGGACCAGATAAAATATATAGCTATTGCAGTTATTTTGCAAACAATGTTAACAACATTATTCTAAAGCTTTCACATTGAATCTTAAAGCCCACAACACATATCTGTTCTGTCCCAAAGATTCACAGGCTCCAGATTTACATCTAAAACTCACAGATGGCCTTATATGGTAATGGACCAACCCAAATCACTGACTCAGGGAAATATCTAAGCAATGGTTACATCCATCTTTATTCAGTAAAATGTTAAGATGTGATTAATAATGTCCACATTTAAAACAGAATCTATTCTGCTCCCATGGACTTTCATTTATGTTCAGGAATGCATTTAAATTCTTATCATTAATATGAAAGAGGCCCCTAGAAGGGATCAAACTTTAAATATCCACAAATGTAAGATTGCTGGGGAGATGGAACACAAAGCTAGATGCAAGTGTCAAGGTCAAGCTCTGACATGAATCACTCTGTTGCCCATTAACAGCTGCAAGCAGGGCTTATGTCCATAGCCAATTTGAATGGAAATGCATTACAGAGTGTTCCAAGGAAAGAAAGCCTGGCTGATCAATATGAAAATGGCAATTTTAGATTAGTGTGTCTTTTTTTTTCTGGGTTGCTCAGCACAAAATATTGAGTTTACTTTGAAATTACTTTGTTCTACTTTAATGAGGCTGATCTAATTCCTAAGGCCTTAGACCAAAATGGTAATTGACAGGCATCACACAACATTTACAGGAGAAAATTAAAAATCTATACAGCATCTGTGAGTGATGGAGCTTTCTCAATGAGTAAGAAATGTTTGGAATGAGCAGCTATTATGGATAAAGAAAAAATATAAATTAACCATGAAGAAAAAGCCAATATTTCATAACTATCTTCTTAAACAACTTGGTACTCTGCAATAATCAGCAGAGATCTGGAATGACAAGCTTTTCCCAGAGCAAAGGAGGTTGGCAGCATCATGGGCAGGATTCTCAGGGCAGCAAGGAAACGTGGAACACCTCCAGAGCTGCTGGGAGGAGTGACACTGACTCCAGCTCTGCGGCCACTAACGCATATGCTCAGCTTGAAATCGGCTCAAGCCACAGAGCTAAAACAGGAACGACACTTGTAGCAAATGACACCAAAATCTGTCACTGAAGGATGTTATAGATAGGAGATAAACGAGCATGTTAATTTAAAAGAAAACATATTCCTGTCTTTAGTTGGCTAAGTTGTAACTAAATTTACATTTGATTATATTTTCTTCTACACTTTATTCTTTTGGCTCTGATTAGGATCAGGAGTCAGAAATGACAAAATACCTGAGCAAAACATAACTGAATAATTCTAAAGCAGAGGTGAAGAGAAGAAAATCCTGTTCCTCAGCATCCTGCCTCACTGTGTAGATAATAAATCTACAATTAGTTCAAAGCAATTCAGATTAATATGACTGTCTGAATTAAGTGATCACTAATTTGAACCATAGAGCCTCAGTTAAGTGATTAATCTGAGAATATCAAATATTGGTTTTTTCAAGGTTTTTAAACTTATTTTCTACTGATTCTACTTGCTGCAAAATCTACCACTACCCTGTTTATGAATCATTCATAAAACTTTCCTAAGTTCAACAAATGCATTTCCTATCAATAAGTGTTTGCCAGATAGTCTGGGTATATAATTTTCCTTCTCTTTCCTTTTCTTTGATCACTGACTATAGGACCAGTCATTTTTCATGATTTCTGACATATTTGGTCGGCTAAATCACAGAGAGTTATTTCTTCTCCTTGACAGTGTGACTGAGGATTGGGGAAAAAAATAAAAAAATATATGAGAATTGCAAATTAGAAAAAGCCTCTAGGATCATAGGATCTGCCATCCTGCTGTAAACTATCTTGCATATAGTCCAATACTTTGCATCTGACAGTTTTCAGAACTCGGTCCTTCAAAAGAAGGCAGAAAAAGTCTGTAACAGCAACGGGAAACTAATCAAGACAACTCACACAGTTCTTTGCCTGAACTCTGACAGTTTAAAGTTGGTTAACATCTGCAAGTAGAAGTTAAAATGCTTTCAGATGCTGTCATCATTATTAATTCTATCTATGAATATCCCTGATACTTTTATACATGCCAATTTGCTTTCCATTTGAATTTTTTTGCTTCAAAATAGCAAATGACAAATATAGCTTTGATGGCACAAATGCTTAGTCAAACAGCCACTTACAAAACTTTCCAAATCAATACATTCAGCAACATAGAAAAGCTGTCAAAATATGTGTCTAAAGTACTAGGAAAATAGACTTCATATTTCTAGTCATGGAATAGAAATTTTGAACTCTTAACTAGCAACATTAATAAAAAAGCCTGTGGGATAACAGAATAATTCCTGAAAATTCAAATGTGTTTTACATTTTGTATGATCAGGTGTGAGTTTATAAAGTTTTTCTTGGATTCTTTCTGAGGGAAGACTGAACACACAGACAAGGTTTGATTACTTGTAACTTGACCTTCAGCATGTGGTCTTTTACCAAGGAAATCGTGAAGCAATCCAGGGCTCAGATTACCAATAATCTGAGTAAAAGTATTTTCACTAAAATGTAGTGTGATTCTTATTCCCTCCTAAGTTTATTGCATGAAAAAATTGAGGCACTTAGTCAAAACACAGTTATTTAGACAACATTTTGGGACAATGCAGAGATGGGCTCGTTTTAGAGCCCACCTGAAAACAACTGTTTAAGACTGGGATGAATCACTCCTGTTTTAAGCATCTTAAACAATCTCCCTGCCTCTTTTTGTGTGCTCATGAGCCACATCCTGTGAATTGCTAAGCACCCTCAGCTTCCTGTGCAGACAACAGGACTTTAGGGAACACAACTCTATCCAGGAGCAGCTCAGTTGCTCTCAGACTAAAGCTTTAAAGAGAATTCTCTTTTAGTAATAATCTGGCAACAGTTTAATGAAAAGTGGAAACACATTTCAGTATAGCACTTTTCAATGTATAACATCAATATAGGTGTGCCTATATTTCCCTTAGTATCACTGATCAGAGATTTAGAAAAGGCAGCATTAAGTTCCTTTGAAATCTCACTCCCAGGAGTGCAGTTCAGAACAATTCCACTCCATTTTATCAGTAGGTTTTACAATAAGCCCCGTATTAGATTGCAATTGATTCACAGTAATCTATTCATTTTTAGTCAAATTAAAACAACCTTGATTGTAGTGCCACAGTTCATGCTGATACAATTAATGTGGTGTGAGAGCATTTCTATTATGAAAATCCTTTATTCCCTGCCTTGGTTTATAGCTGAAGCATAAAGAACTCGAATGGCACTGAAACTTGTCAGACAAAGTCTGAGCCCAGGCAAGAATGTTATTCTTTGAAATATATAATATTATAAAAACAATTTGACTGCTTTCCCCTTGCAGTAATTTAATGAGGTGAGAGAAATTGGAAATGTGCTGTTGGAGCTGACCACTTGCCCCATCAGATTACCATTCCTTAATTGCAGATGACTAATAAACGTGAGGACCAGGAAAACAGGTTAATCTGTTTTGTCTTCACTATCTTCGTTGTATATGATACAAGGATGCAAACTGAAGACACGATTCCATATAGTGTCCTTTAACTGTATCCTTAATTTCAAGGAGGGGAAAGAGAAAATAGTCCCAGGAACTGCAGAAATATCCTAATGCACAGACTGTGCTCTCACCACACGGGCAGGGACAGGCTGCCCCAGAGGGAGCATCAATGGACAAAGCACAAAAAGAAGCTGTGATATAAAGTCAGGTTAACACAAACAAGCTGGGAAAGAGTCGTGAAACTGCAGATGTCCAGATAAAAGATAGACTGAAGCACATCTTTTACTCTCTCCATCTGGTATTTATCCTGGATTCATGCTTTGGGCTGTATTTTTAAATCAGCTAATGGAAGTAGCACAAAACTCAGAGCTTGGCAGAGAGAACACCCTCCTATATCTTCTTTGTGGGCTTGGTGGTGCATGCACTAATCTGTGTAGCACTGATTTACAAATGCAAGAGATACAGTGAGACCAAATTCCAGGCTAAGGTAAACTTTTCTCCATTTGCTTCCTAGTTTTAAAGCAAGCTGCCAGTCTTGAGCAGTGCATTCACAGTTCCCTGAGCAATGAATGCTGTTGTAAGCCAATGTTGCTGCTCAAAGCCCTCCATATACTCACAAAAACATCCCTTCACTTCAGCCAGAAGAAATGTTCAGGTAGCTGCTCAGGGAACTGATCCCAGTTACGACTCACCTGGCAAAATAAATACACATTGGTTTCCAGACTCCGGGGTTCTTATATTATTACAGGGATCACACTTGTGTAAACAAAAAGTGGTGGCTGGAATGAGAAAGTGGGGATAGGATTTCCTCCTCTGGCAGCATTGAAAGGCTTGGCTAACTTCAAGTGCTCTTCTATGTTAAAGAGAGTTTCCAGAACCTGCTTCTTATGCAGCTTCAATTTACCCCTCCCCAACAGGGCACAATGAGATCAAGGCACTCTGGACTCCAGCAGACACCTTCACTTGTAACACGTGGCAGCTACTCTTTGTCCCGTGGAGCTGACACAAGAAAGCCTGATTTGATTAAAAATCCTTTCAAATGGAAAATGGATACCAATGTAATAAGCAAACAGGAAAAAAAAGTGCAAAATTCAATGTGGTCATTTATCCTACAGTCTTTTGCTTCAACACATGCAGCTCCCCTTCCCTGCATCTTTAAATACCAATTCTTACCTCTATTCCACCTCCTGTTTGTTTGTCCTGGGACAACAGAAATAATTTAAAAAATGGTTGGCCATTAAAAACTCAGGTCAAATTCCCATTCAGCAACAGGTTCCGTATCTTATCCCAGCTGAGGGATCACTGGAAAGATGCTGAAGCCAGAGGACGTTTTAACCAGAGCTGCCACCAAGAAAACACATGTGGGAACTTCATTCCCCAAGGCATCACCTTCCTGTGAACTTTTCTTCACAGATACTTGCTGCCCTAAGTCTATTCAAACTGATCACTTGAATTTTAAAAATACTCTAAAGCTTACTTTTCTTTGGGAAATCATCTTCTGAAATATCAGAATTACCCTTAGAAATGTCAAAAACTCCTGGTATAATTGTATAAAAAATACTAATTATCACATTAAAATATCAGGATTGTCTCAGGAATCTTCTGGAGTTGAGAGACCTTGGTTATTCTGCTGTCCTTCATTTTTACTGCAAAATCATTTCCCGAGTACAAAGCCAAAAGTGTCATTTAAACAGAGCAGGCTAATTTAAGCATTAAACATTAGAATAGTTTGAGGAGCAAATTTCAATGTCATGGAGTATGTACAAAGGAACAGCAATTGATTCAAGGCAGGAATAGTGTCCATGATCAAAAGGAAAGCAGGTAACTTGAGTGTGTTCCCCAGTCAAGCAGCAGCATAAAAAACTCCAATATTGCAACAAG
>WEIT01010310.1:16475-30468 GCA_013389985.1 Dryoscopus gambensis | reverse complement strand
GTGGAAAGATGTGCAGCATATCCTCAGACAGGAGCAGCTGTGCATTCCCAGTGCAGATCAGGCTGTGGCTGGGCTGGATGTAACAGTCCCCAGAAAGGTACAAAGCGAATGGGTTACCAGGGATGAGAAACCCAACATCTCACTTTCAAAGCTGGCCCTCCTTCCCTGGTGTCCCCACTGGCCTTGAATGGAGCAAGGCCACTCCTCAATCTAGCACTTCTAAACTTCCAGCTCACCCAGTTCTAAGCAAAGTGAGATCTGCTGAGAATGTTGACTATCACGGCAAAACTTAAGTTTTACTTATATTTGGAAACAATTCCATAAAATACTTACAAAATCGGCGTTGTGCTGGTGATTGAAATAAAGCATCAGCATTTACTAGGCCCAGCTTTAAGTTGTTTACAAATTAGCTCTGAGAGCTTCCAAAGTAAGAAACAGACTTATAAACTATAAAAATAGTCTTTCATTGGGAAAAAATACATCTGTACATACATAAAACTTTAGTGTTTAGCAGTCTTGCATGCCTTTTTTTTTTTTTTTTGTTCTAAAGAGTAGAAGTTAATGATAATTTTATTTTCTGTTATGAGATCAGCTTAAGGGGCCCTTCAGGACTGTCTCATCTCTTCAGGCTTTATTTTACTTTTTTTTGAACTTCCTTCAGGCAAGTGCACAGAAAAGCTAGTGCACACTGCTTTTGTTCTTTGGGACCTTTGTACAAAAACTATGAAAATAACTGAGTTTCAAAAAGAGACATACCTGTTGGGCTCTGTAGGTTATGGAGACATTCAGATAAACTAAAATACTAAATCTACAATTTACACTACAATCTATAAGCATACCAAGAGTTGTCTTGACTCTAGGGAATCCAGATTTGAGAGGTCATTAAAAGTCACTAAAGCTTATAAAGCCAACAAAGTTTTACTTTTTTTTAAACTTCCCTGCCCACACACCCCGCCTGTATTGATGTTCGTGATATTTTAAAGAGCAAATTTTGGTGGTTCTCTGTACTTTATGCTTGAGCAGTTGGTGATCTACCATATCAAAACCTAGATTATTTTTTATTATTCTCCAAGAATATTATTATTGTTCAGGGGTTTCTTAGACATTCTTCTCATCAGCAATGACTTCCTCCCTGCTTTCGTATCCTGTTTTAGCACTGTCATTGCATCAAGGTAGTGTGGTGTGCTCAGTCTTTGACTTAAATCATTGTGTAACATATTATTACTAGTAGCAGGAGTGAAAGATTTACCCTGATCTCATAAGATAGCTGGGAATTTGAACCGTTTATGTAGGATTTGAGAGATCTCTAATTCTCAGTCATACCCCTAATGCATTTTAATCTATTACATAACTTTAGTATTTGCACTTCTTTCCTTTAAAAACAAGTGACTAGAACAATTGAGGGAACACAACAGAAAAAAAACCCAAGCTTTACGAACTACACTAAGTAATTTAGATGGATGCATTTTGATCAATCAAAAATCTTCTGGGGATTTTTAGACCCCTTTTTACCTTCTGATCAGTATTTACATCAGCAGAAATATTTTATTTCATGGTTTAGCATAAGCACTGTCTTTGCCCTTGCCCAGTCATTTGATAGGTCATGCATGTTCTGTGTGCTCTCAAAGCACTGCCAGCAGCTCCGAGTTTGTGTCAAACAATTCCTTGCATATCCTAGAATGACATCCACGATTAGATTATTTCAAAAGTTATTCTTGCTGTCTAATTTCCTTTGTAGTTTTCAGAGTGATTGACGGTTCTGATGAGCCTGGAAAATCACTAGTGGCTAGGCAGGTCATTAAGAATGACATAGAAGAGAAGTAGGGACACTGTACAGCAGGAATCGATGTGGAGGAAGCTTAAGGAGATGGTAGACATCACAGGCCAGAATGTAGAGAGATTTTATCACATGTCCTTCTGTAGCATAGTTATACCAAGTTTTGTGCTGTCCATGATTCAGGTTGTTTTATAACTCTTCATTTGAGAAAAGGAAATTATTAAGACTTAGACATTTTGCAAATAATTTTGAAGATGAGTGCTCAAAATTTAATATTTATTATATATTTATTGCTCCATTTAGCACTTAGTTTGATAATGACTAAAGGAAGAAGCTTTTGGGCACTAGTTTATGATGCCAAAATGCAAAACTAATGCAAAGCTTCTCATGAAGAGAAGAAAACAGCAGCTGTGTCTATCAATAGTTATGAGTACTTGACATTGTTAATTACAAGGAGAAAGTTACATTTAAATATAAAAAAGGAGCTCACCCAAAGAGATCTCCTTTTATGCTAGCAACATGTCTCTAGCTATATAATCTTTTTTGGGGATTGAGGGGACAAAAATATTTGGTCTAACATTTTTCTAGAAACTTTTGCTAAACAAAAACAATTAACTTCTGGGAATATGCTTATTATTCAGGAATATCAAATTGTTTTTCTTACTGCTGATATCACATTTAAAGGGTAAAGTTGTAGTTACTGGTGCCATCTTTCTGATGAACTGGTAAGGTAGGATTCTGTAGAGGAAAAGAAAGTTAATCTTTAATTCCACAGTTATTCCACAGCATTATGAAGATAGCCATCTTAATGCCAATCTGACAAGAGAAAGAGGTAAAGCTGTCTTATGGTATTATGATTTTATTTGTCAGAATGATGCTGGGAGGGGGTAGTGGCTTCAGCTCCTCACTGATCAAAGCTAAACCATCTCCTAATCTTTTATGCATAGATTTTTATGACGAGATTATGGAAATCCCTAGCTCATCCAGTTGTCCAAGGCTGGATCATAGAAATTCTCAAGCACATGAGGAATGTTACTAGCTATGATTATAATCATGGAACTCATTTCTTGAGTGAGTAATCCTAATAAAAGCAAGTAAACCATTTTTTAATATTTTTTTTCTACCCACCTAAACACTCTGATCCCATTTTCTGTAATGGGACTGTTGGCATGAATATGGATTAAAAGATCAGAAAAATGATGAAATGTATGAAGTCTCTCATACCTGTTTTCTGGACAAGGCTTAACATATCAAATTAATATTTTTGGAGAAATCCATGTCTATTTCCAATCTGATCAGTATAACTAAAATAATCTTCCTGTGGTGTAGACTGCCTTGGAGGTCCTCCAAGAAAGGTCTTACGCCCCCCTACCCCCTCCTTTTTTGCAACTTAAAAGTCTTTGAAGTAGCAAATATATAGTTAAGAAGAAAAAGATTTAAATATAAGAAAGATCAGTACCACATGTATGCACTTGATTGCAGAAATGCTTAGGAAATATTTTCTCCAGAGTGGGGGATGGGATGAGGGAGGTACAGATGTTACTGGTGCTTATAGTAATTTCATATTTTAATTCACAAAAATTATCTTGATTTTATAGCAAACTAGAAATTAAACCACTTCTTAAAATAGTCTTGAGGCAGAAATCTTCATGCCATGTAATAAAATATATTTTTCTCAGTTAAGGAAAACATTTGCATTGCTTTTTTCCTAGCCAAAGAAGTTAGTTTGAGAGAAGCTCAGTTTTATTATGCTTCCATGAGGATTCAGGAAAAATTTTATTCTGCTGAATTAAAAACCTAGGCAAGCTTGCCTTTTCCAAAAAGAGGTTAAGGCCTTCTTCCAGCTCTTGCTGTATCCTGGACATTAGCATATCTAGGTGATGTGACCTTCGTGGGGGCCTTAGGTTTTTGTTTTGCCACTGGTATCTCATCCAGGAATCCAAGTTCACTTCTAACAGGGTTTTATTGATGTGCTGCTTGGCTTTGTCTTCACAGAATCAGAGTCAACAGTACTGTCTCCTCCATCAGGTTTTCTAAGCTATGATTTTAATGCACATTTCAACTAATTACATTGTTGGGCTTTTTTCTTGCCCTCCACCTCCTTGCCCTCCTAGTTTTATTTTAAATCCATTTGCTTCCCCAAATATCCTAGAAACTATTGTGTTAAAGAATGACAGACATTTCTTTCTCTACTAATTGGATACTGTCTCACTACCTTGCTTCCAGCAATGCAAAACTGGTGAAAATCAATGATGATCTGGCACAGTTTTACATAACACTGTTTTTCTGTCACCTTTGTGTAAGCCACATCTTACCTTTACAATTTCATAGTAATATACAGCAGGTTCAGAATGGGTCTGTACTTGACTGGGGGAATGTGGAGAAACTGGTGTCATTGAACTAATGTTTTGCTGTGGCTTTGTTTAATGCAGTCATTACTTAAAACATAAAAGCTTGTGTGGTGGTTGCATACTTCCTTCTGAGTTATTAGCACTTTTTACCAGCTGAGTTGTAATTCATGGAAAAAACCTGATACACTGACAAGCACTCCACATGTGTAGGGCAGTACAGGTGCACACACACACACACAGTGCTAATGAAATATGGTGCTTTCTCTCTGCACATCACTTACCAAGGGGTTTTTTTGCCAAGTGTCAATATAAATAAGCAGTTCTTTCAAAATTGCTTTAATTTCATCAGTATGACTGCAAGCTTTTGGGCCTCTAGCTGGCTTTTCTGCACCTTGTTCACACATCTTCCCTAATCACAAGTCTGTAAAGTTAACTCTTGTTTACAGAATTTCTTGCCAACTGTTTTTCACAAATCAGTCCTGTTAACCTGTAGTGAAGTAAACATCCTGATGAAAGTGCATTTTTTTATGAAGCTTCAGATACACTTGACTGTTGTTAACTCTGCTTGAAAATTACTCTTATTTGGATGTCAAAATTATATGGTGTTTAGTTATTGGGACAAAATGTGGAAGATTAAACAGTAGTTAGCTGTAAACTTGCCTTTTCAGATTTACTAGAATTAAAAGAGATGAAAAATAGTGAGGCAGTAGTGGAGAGGTTTAGACCCTTGCAAACTTTAATAGCTAATAACCTAATAGTGCATTACCGGATTCTTACTATTGGTGTCAACAGGTGATCAACAGTCTATGAATATTTGGGAGGATGGAAACATTTGTGCATGCATATAAATTAGTGCATATGCCCCAATTTAATGAGTTGCAAAGGTAGAGTGTAATGAAAAGAAATCATACACTTCTTTTCATGAGACTAAAAAGATTTGTGGGATGTACCAGTTCTTTTGTTAAACCCATTTCTGAGGAAGGAAGGTTTCCTCCCTTACTTTAAAAGAAAGCAATAGTTTTGAGGTAATGCATTCAGACTGCAGATAGGCATGATATTGTTTGTTGTGTTTATATGGACAGGTACTTGCGATTATGTATTTTCCTTTAAATGGTCTGTTCTGTTCCCCCTTCCAAAATGTATGGTATATCCCTAAGCTGTAACCCTGCCCATTACCCCTTCCTCGGTATACCAATTGGTTTATGTTATCTAATCCCTCCTGCCCCCCGTTCCTGTTGGTTCCTGAGATATGTACCCTCCCTTATCAACTTTCCATTGGCTCAAGACTTGTACCCGCGCCCACTTTGAAACTGTCTCAAGTGAGTGCCCAGGGGCACGAAGAGAAGTGGATTTGGAGGTCTTGCTAGGCTTCTGCTGTTCACCCCTCCCCTTCCCCTCCTTTTTTCCCCTTCCGGCACTGGACTCAGTAAACCCCATCTTGCTTTCACCATCAAGAAACGATGTTGTGTTTGTCTTGCTACCTACTGCTGTTTGCTGATAGATAGTCCAGAAATATCTTTCCGGGAGCCCCGGTAAGCCTACTGTACCTCCCCTCTTTCAGCGAACCCCAGGGGATGTGTTGCCCCCCAGCCTCTGCCGCTGCTAACCGGCCTGGAATAGGCAGGGGCACAGCAACAGATGCCCCTCAAAAATTGTCTTTTTCAAGATCTGGAAGTCAGGAGTACTCCATAAAGCTATCTAACTTATGTTAATTTCTATAAAAATAGGATATTTTTGTATGACTGGTAAGTAAAAGCAATTTCAGATAATTTCAGCTTTTTTTCCCCCCCAGAAATCAGCAAGCTGTCAAGAAAATTATTTTGGGTGTTAGGGGATTAGAACCGACAAAATTTTCAAAGCCTTTTTTTATACCATATACCTCAGTGCCTCAAGCACTTTCCTTATTGTTTTTTTGATACTGCATCTTACTTCTAAACTATAATAATTTTAAATTCTTTAAAATTATGTCAATACTTGGAGACATATTGGGCCTTTTAACAGTTGTTGTATTTAAATATGTATGTAGGTATTTACAGTCTGGTCGTATTGTTACAACCTAACTGTAGGAGGATGCAAAGCGATTGTCACGGTTTGATGCTGGCTAAGTGCCAGGCACCCACGAAAAAACCATCTATTTAATTTCCTCTGCTATAGCTGATCAGAGGAGGAGGAATTGAAAAACTTCATTTTCATGAGTTAAGGATTATTGGAAAAAAAAATACACTTTAAGGCAAAACAGGTTCAAAACTTAAACAGTATACATAAGATTTATTTTTATCAGAATTAGAAGTAAAAAGGGTGATGAGAACCGAAGTAAAAAGGATAATGAGAACCAAAGCAAACCTTCAGAACACCTTTCTTTCCCAGTCCCTCCCTCTTTTCACTGACCACGCAAGGAAACGAAACATGGGGGTTTTGGTCAGTATTTCACTTAAAAATCTTTCTTCAGTATGCTTAAGGAAAAGAGTTTCTTCTGCTGTGCTGTGGGATCCTTCCCATGAGAGACAGTTCTCCGTGAAATTTTCTAGCATGGTTTTAACTTCCGCAAGCAGCAGTCCCACCTGAACCTGCTGCAATGTGAATCCCTCCCATGGGTCAAGCAGTCTTCCCACAACTGCCTAGCATGGGTCATTTTAGTTCATGGGGTTTGGTCTTTGAGGATGAGCTGTTCTAGTTTGGAAGCAAAGGCTCTCTTCCTTTATCTCTAAAAGCAAGGATCCTGTCTCTCTGTTCAAGTTCTTCACTAGATTACAGCTTTTCAGCATCCACACGCTCCAGCGTGATGTACTCTTCTTCATGGGCTGCGCGTGGATCTCTGCACCCCTCCATGGACCTCATGAATTATAGGGAAACAGTTTGTTGTGTTCTAGTCCTCACCACGGCTTGCAGGAGAATCTCAGCTCCAGTGCTTGTAGCACCTCCTCCCTCTCTTTTTTTCACTCACCTCGGTGTCATCATGTTGGTTTTCCTCACATGTATTCACTTTTCCTTTTCCTCTGACTTGGAAGAAACTTGGTGTCTGTAAGTTGCAGTTGAGAGGTTGATCTCATCCAGGCTCCGCATCAGGGAATTGCTCGCCGTGTCTCTCGCTGCTGGCCACGTGGTCCCTGCCAGCACTGCGAGGGTGGCTCCAGCCTCAGGAGGGCCCTGGCCGTGCAGTCTCAGCCTCAAGAGGGGCCCTGGCCGTGGAGCCCCCATCAGGGGGTGTCCTGGCAGCCGCCTCACCACCCCTTGGGAGAAGAAAGAGAACTTCCCTCAGTTTTTCCTTTCTTAAATATGTCATCACAGAGGCATTACCAACTTGTCTAATTGGGCTAGTAACCTGCCCATCGTCAGAGCCTTCAGCGACTGGCTCTGTGCTGGACATAGAAGTTTTGAGCAGCTTTTCTCCTGTCCCTACAAAAAACCAGGTTCTGTTAAACCAATACAGAGTTTAAAAGACCATTCTTTGTTTTTCTCCTTAGAGTCTCCTGCCCTTTTTCTTCTGTAACTGCAAAGCCTTCTGACAGTGTAGAGGTTAAGGTTCTTGCTTTGTAATTTTACTTTGTGAAATAGCTGCTTTAGGATATAATACAATATTTAGGATATAGTGCATATGAGACAACAGTACTGTATCTGGTAGGATGTTTTTGCTTCGTTGATTACATGACCAAATTTTTTTTCTGATTGTCGAACATTTTCTACTGGATATAAGGCTTAAGAGAGCTTGAACCCTCACCTCCCTTCCCCCAGTCAACAAAAGAATATGTAGATATCTCTGTTAGTGTAAATTCTGTTAATTATATAGTTAGTTGTGTTAGTTAATAACACAAGCGGCTGTTAATTATTATTTTAATGGCTTTTTTGTGTTTAAATCTTCTTACAGAATAAAGCAGAACAAGAGCTTTATGTCTTGTTGAGGCTTCTTGCACATTGTTGACTTGCATTCACATCAGAGGAAATTGAGTTGCATGTAATACTCCAACAAAATTGTTCAGTATTATTCAGTATTACCTTAAAAGATAGTATAACAAAATTTAGTATCCAGCCAAAGCCTGAATAACTGCTAATGATATCCTGTCAGAGTGAATCAGAAACTCAATACTGGACAGAGCACTAAGTGTTACTCATTTTCAACATTGCCAGCAGAAATAACAGAACAAATGGGCCGATACAGCGCTGTGAGTTTTCTGTGTAATTGGCACCACCTAAAGCTGACCTTTACATTTCCAAAGCATAATGTAGGTCCTGGGTACACAGCAAGAAGAGGAATAATGAAATTGACAGGCTGGACTCATCATTGAAAAAAATACATAATCCATTTTACATTGTCACATAATTCTTTGAGATTCTGGAAGCCACCCAGAATCCATTTTAGTATTTTCAGACAAATGGCTGACACTTTAATGATCAGCTATTTAAGGTCAACAATTTAAAACAGAGTGGTGTACTTGTTCCAAACGAAATTTAATGTTTGAAAAGGAGTTTAACATTCAGCTATATATGCAGCATCTGAAAACATAAATTGACATCCTCGAAGGAACATATCTGCATATGTATCCATTTACATGCGCATCTTATAATGTTAATAGTGTCATAAAAGTTGATCAGTTTGATTAAACACATTTATCATTCTCTAGTAGTGTACACAGGGGCATGTACATCGGTTATAAAATGTTCTGTCTGCTGTGACATATTGAAAGACACATGGCATATATACCCAAATCACATATAAGACCTTGCTTTTCTAATTAATAAACATTGTGGCAAAATTTTGCTCTAGGCATGTTTTGACTTTTACTGCATATGTTTTTAAAAGATTGTTCCAAATGCTGGTCTGTCGTGTTGTATCATTCTTTATTTCATATCTTAGTGATCACAACAGATTTTTGTAGGTGTACTGCCTACTGAAAATCAGCATCCCCGTCAATAGAGTTTATTTAAATGAAAAGAAACCATTAACTGTGTTAATATTATTTTTGGTATTACACAGAACTGAACCATTGCTTTATTATGTTCCAGCAGTAATATACAAAATAATACCTACAGCAGGATGAGGTATAGTTCACAGAATTACAAAGTGCTTTTAACATGAATAAAGCTAAAGATTAGGAGAATTAATTGCAACATGGGATATATAGCACTTTGGATTATCTTTCTTGATCATTTGATTGAAAAAACACTTCCTACACATGCTTTCTCAATACAAGATTAAAATAATTACATCTGAGTAAATGCCTCAAAAAACCCCTCATGTGTTTACACTGAGTAAAACAATATGCTAAATTGCCCATGCCTGGGCTTATACTTTCCCCTGCTTGCACCAGCTGTTTTAATGAATAGCTTAACATGAAAAGTGTGTGCAGAAAAAGCTGCTATCTCTAAGACTTTTCAGTAATTGTTTTTGCAGATATCAGTCTCAAAAGACAGTTTTAATTACTCAAGAAATATCATTATAAAAAGATTCTTGGACCAGTCATACTATAGACCACATAGCGTGTGTCCATTCCTAATTAACGTTCAGGGATACAGGTTGAGATGATTTAACAAATGTTACTCAACTGTGCTAGCTAAAACTGCGACCACACACTTGGACAATACAAAGTGAGGGAAAGGTGAACAGTTCCTCCACCTGCTTCCTCACAGATGGTGAGATGGTGCCAGAGTTTCGCTCAGAGCCTGGCTAAAATGTGGGCTTGTGACTGATATCTCCATGGTATATCTCTCTAATGCTCACTCAGGTTGAAGTGATGGTGCTCTGAGCAGAGGGCTGAACCAGGGGACATACAAATGTCCTTTCCAAACTCGATGATTATCTGATTTTGTCATGACAAGCTTCTACGCCCATAAGGCAAAATCACATTGGTGAATTTGCTTCATACTTCTGAATCGGTCGTTTTTCCTCAGTTGCTTTCAAGTTAACTCAGAAATAAATACCCCTGCTCAGCTGTGCTGCTGGTGGGACTCTCAAAGGCAGTTTGCCTTTGTGGAAGCCACTTGCTTGAGCCACACTGATTATCAACCTTTTGTTATCAGATGTTGAATAGCACAGTAGTTGTCTTAGTGTTACATGCTTCCTCCAGCTGCTTTTACATATCCAGAATTTCTTTGTGGTATCTCTTTAGCAGGTCATCGTCATCAAATACTTCACTGACTTTCAGAGTGTCCTTCATTCCTGTGGCTTTATTGGCAAATAAGAATATTCTCTCATTGGCAGTAATTTAAGACTTAACATCTCAAAACACTTCTTCCATCTCACATTTCTGACAGAATTAAAAGGACCCAAATTAACCAGAGGGAGATTCCATACCTTATGACATCATGCTCTTTATATAAAATGTGAGAAAGAAGGAGGAAGGGGGAGATATTTTCTTCCCAAGTTACTGTCATATCTGACGGGGCCTTGCTTTCTTGGACACCTGTCTGTCTGAACACCTGCCTGCCCATGGGAAGTGGTGAAAGAATTCCTTGTTTTCCTTTGCTTGTGTGTGCTACTTTGACTTTACCTGTTAACTGTCTTTATCTCACTCCACAAGTTTTCTCACTTTTACCCTTCCGATTCTCTCCCGGATTCCACTGGTAGGGGAGTGAGCAAGCAGCAGCCTGGGGCTTGGCTGCTGGCTGGGGTTAAACTACAACACATGGTCAAAATGCAAATAAAATGCTTCAGTAGACAAGCCCATCTGATTAGGCCTAGTTCTGCATGACCCCCTGTTTTACAGGGAGTTATTCTCTAAGACCTTGTCTGTATTAGAAGGGTACTGCTCTCAAATGGTACTGTACTCATGCCTATTTAATTCCTTAATTGCTCAGCTGGTGTGAGGTGGTAAACAGTTGTGCACAGAAGTGTGAAGGAGAAGGACCTGCAGCACAAGGCAGGAGGTACAGCCCTCCCTGGGAGCACTTCACTGCCATAAGGATGACGAGCCGCATCTTCAGAGCTCTTTAAATAACGGTGTAGGGTAAAAAATGCTAACAAAGGCTTAACAATAAACTATTTCCAACTTTCTGCACCTTGATTAAACAAAGAAATGAACAGGAGAATCCTAAGGGATCCCTGCCCATTGCACAGGGCTAGAACTAGATGATCTTTAAGAACCCTTCCAACCCCAACCATTGTATGATTTCTTTTTGTGATCATATGATTTCTTTGTAGAATGAATGAGTCAGCAGGCAAAAAAAACCTGAAAAGAGTGACAACATCAGAGTTCAATTAAGAGATTTTACTATCATCATTCTTCTTAGAGCATTACTAGTGAAACAAATAAAATCCCTATCAGTAAATATACAAAGATGATGATATGTATGAATAAAAAAATGTTCCTTTAGCATTTTTACCATAGATCTTGATGTTATCATATACAGTTTGTTTAACCTCTCAATACATTGAACTAAAGACTCATGGAAAAAATGTTATTTACTATATTTGCCATAAGCTCATATCTTCCTCATCTATTTACACCTATTCACAGTGGATGCAAGCCAGTGTCAGATTGTAATTATCTCCTTGTGTGAAACAGTGCAAGAGGTTTATCATTTACACTTTGCCTGGCTGTAAATTACACAGTCAGCCCCAAAACATTCTCCCAAGAGTGGATTGCATGAAGAAAACTTGAGAATGAGGTCATCAAAGTAGTAAACTCTCAATTCATAATTTGAGTGTCAGTGTCTTGCTTGTGAAGAAAACAGCGTTTATAGTTTTTTCAGCTGTCAGTGGGGTCAAATTTGAAAATTAGGGCCTTTATTTGAACTGCCGAAGGAGATTACAAAGAAAGAATGAAATAAGGTTTTTGCGGTTTCTTGGTTTACATCAGGTACAGATAGTTGGCTCTGCAGTTATGTTCCAGTCATGCTTTACAATTAATATTGTTTCACTTGGTGCATATGGAGCTACCTGAGTGCTCTACTGTCAACACGACTGGAAGTTGTAGTGAGATCCTGGATGTCAGAGGAGGTAATGTGTTAGTCTCACTGAATACATCAAGCATATCACAGGCTGAAGAGCAAGATGGTGCTTAATTACTTAATTATCACCTTTTTTTTGTTCCCCCAGACCCTGTTACAGTTCCACATTGCTAAAGGATTGCTTAGGGACAGCCTGTACTAAGAAAAGTGCAGATGCTGTCTTATGTCAGTGCTGTAATTTCTGTTTCCACTTCTCACCTTATGTTGTGAGAATTAATCATCTTTATTACTGGAAGCACTTTTGGTCTTTGTTTTTGTATCACATCTTGGATTCTCATTTGAACAGTTCTGCTTTTTTGAAAAGGGACTTCACCACTCAACAGGCATTGATGTAGAATTTTGCAAAGTGTTCAATAGTAATTTGTCCATGGGTAAATTTTGATGCTGTTGCAATCTTTCTGAATACACAAAAAGGACTTCAGTATCTCAGAGTTAAGTAACGTGTCCATGCAGAATGTGAGCAGTTCTGCTTTTGGGTATAACACTGAGGATGAAGTAATTTTAAGACTTCTTGAGGAACTAGCTGTAATTAAACATTTTAGTAGCTAGGGTGGAAGTGGTTGTGAGAGCCAAGGTAGCATAACTAGATAAACAAAACCTTTAGAACAATAAAAATTTGGATTAAAAAGAACAATCTCTGAAGTTAGTATTATTAGTCGAAGTTAGGATCTGTTAGTTTGTGTATGAAGAATTCTGGGAGGAAAACTTACTTGGAACAAAGGAACACAGGGTCAGAGGGCAGTTTTGAAAAGGGAACATCCTAAAAGCAAACTAATGGCCTGTTTGGTGTTGAAAAGAAGAGAAAGATACTCAACATATATCATTTACCAGGGCCTTTTGGTGACCTGAAAATCAAAACATAATTTAGAGGAACATGGAAGTAGATGTTGTTGGGAATGGATATAAAATAATAACATAAAAATGTTTGGATAAGGACTATTAAGGTTTATGGAAATACTCTGAAATCACATTTAAAGACAGGGAAAGCTAAAAGAAAGCATGGTTCCAGCAACTAACCAAGTGAATAAGGAAATAGTGAATGAAATATATGAGACAGAAATGTTTTATGTTTTTGCTTTCTAATTTTTAAATTATTGGTGATCATGCAGTCACTGTTATGGTCACAGAGCAACTTCTGTTAGGGAAATGAAAATAATAGGTATAGAATATTTAAATAAACTACACATCTAGATCAGGATAATGTGATGAAAATTGTTGTGGGCTGTGGAGTTACATGAAAAAAACCCTATTCTTAGTACTTGAAAATGGTCATAGGTCCATAGGGCTCTACATGAAGTCATCTGGAACACTTTGAAGGTCTAAAATTCAGAACAAGTTAGACTAATGTTGATAACAAGGAAAACTGTGAAATAACTTCTGCGTTTGAAAATAAGGTTTACATTGGAGATCTTGCCAACATAGAATACCCTTTTCATCCGCAAATGGGGAATTTCCTTCTATTATAAGAATACATGGGGTTTCTGTAGTGCTTTTGACAAAAAGACACAAATATTTTCCTTTGTGTTTCTTTATCTGTAATGCAGGACAGTAGAGAAATCTGCTTTGTTAAAGNCGTAGAGTACGGGAAGTGTACTAAGGAAAGCCTGTTTTCCTTGATCCCTCTACTCAAGTAGTTCCACTTCTTCCTTTATTCCCTTTGAAGTCCAGTTGCCCAACTATCCTTTCTCAGCCTTTTTCAAGGCTCGTCCTTGTGTCCCCTAATTAAGGGTATGTCCTTTTCCTGCTTTGCAAGGATATATGTTGTCATTGGGAACACAGACGACCCAGCTGACTCTTGAAGTCACACTTGTCTTTTCATGTTGGAAACATTTAATATGTGGATATTTTCCCTGTATCCGTTTTTCAGGCTCCTGCTGATTTTTCAGAAAGCGTGTAGAAACTTGGTCTTTTTGATATCTCT
>WEIT01010310.1:888-16413 GCA_013389985.1 Dryoscopus gambensis | reverse complement strand
CAAAGCTGAGGTCTAAACCTGTGTGAAGATGTGTGATTGATTAATAAAGTGTACACAGAAGTGTAGCAGATAAATACCTGGTTTTCCTGTAGGAGATTGATTGTGCTTGAGAAGCGGATGATTCAGTTCTTTGAAACAAAATCCGATTACATTTGTGTGAGCTTAAAACAAAATGGTTTTATTTGTTGTTCAAATCAGGAAGACTAAAGCAGTATATTCAAAGCAAAAAAAGAATATTTTAGCTGTCCCTCCTTTCCATGGGGCTTGTCTCAGTCACAACCACGTGAAGAACAGAAGAGGCAAAAAGTTGAAGCACAAAAACTCGCATATCCCGTTATATGATGGGATAGAATCCCTTAAAATACTGTGAAGATGAAAAGTAATGATAAAAGCAGAAAGGAAGGAAATGGGAAAGAAAAGACACTTCTTGCATTTTAAAGAGGGCTTAAGAGGATACTTAAAAAGTAAAGTGGAGCTGGGGAAGTGTTATCAGCACAGTTGAGATGGAGAGGTATCATGGAAGAGATGTGCTGGAGGAAGGTGCTTGTGCACTGAGTACGTAAAACATGGGAAAATGTTCTTCCCTTCCTCAAAAATAGTATTTCTTTGTCGACATCAGTTTTAATGGATATGTACAACACAAATGACTAGAAAAAATACTGGGAGTTGCCCTGTCATTCTATAGCTTGTTGGCCTAAAAATCTCATGCTCATGCCACAAACATAAAGCTGTTTAGTTAATACTTCTTTGGCAAAACCCCAAAGCATTAATGAAATTTTAATTTGTTTTGGCAAGTTGTGCATGGAAAAATTATTTTCACTGGGGTCTTGTAGACTAATTTACATAAGCACTGGAAAACAGTGATAAATGGCTCACTAATTTTATAATTTTTTTTTTCTGCAAATCCTATCTTTTAAAAAAGTCATCATATGATTTTTCCTTCTTACCTCTTCTTTTCTCTTAATTTTTGGTTACATAAGCTCAGAGCTTTAAAATAGTTCTTTACTAGAGAATCAAAACCTAAGCCAAATTGCCAATTTAAATATTTGATGTGAACTCTTACTTGCTGTAATACTAAGTAGCAATGAAGAATGGGTTACTTTTTGCAAGTGGAAATGCCTCATGTTGATGAGCAATGTATTAAGGCAGATTATTAGCAGTAGTTATATTATGGTGGATCAGGCAAAACCCCCAGTTTTCTGAAGAGGACTTGAATTTTAAGTTAATGTTTCAAAGGCAGGATATAGTAAAGGAAATATTAAGTCTTTTCAAGCCATGTTACTGTAGTGACCTGCTGTGTTTCTTCTTGGTTTATGGGACCGAGTTGTTTTGGTGTTTATGTTTGAATGACATGATAGCTCTCATAAAATTAAATACTGAGATTACTTAGGATAACTTTGTTCCCAGGCAACTGGATTTTGGCATCAAAATATTAAAGATACATAGGTTTCAATCTTTAAAAAATTCTGGAAGGCAGAGGTACCCATTATATGCTATAATTTTTGCTCCCATGAGCAACTTGTATTTTTTGTTAGTATCAGGTGGTATGAAGACTCATATAGATGCTTCTAGATTTTTGGATTATTTGAAGAGGCAAACAAAACACCTGTTTTGTTAAACCTCTAAATTACCAGGTTATTCAGAGATGCTCTTAAAGAACTTCCAAAGAATATAAAAATGGTTTTTATGAAGATCAAGTAGTAATTTTTTGACAAAACTATATGCTTTACAACAGTGCTTTATCACTCCAAAGATTAAATCCTCCCAGGGATTTTCGTATGTCTACAAATACAGTAATCATTCAGGATCAGGAATCAGGAACTCCCCAATGTTGTGGTGTGGCATTTGTGGTTACTGCAACACGTTTCACTTCCCAGACTGTCCCTTACTGCCAAACACAGTGCTACACCACAAGTAGTATGTTCTTTGTATGTATTTGATGTGTAAATGTTCTGGTGTCTGTGCAAGTCAGTTCTGAACTCAAGTCTCCTGAGCCACTGAGTTCAGGAACAGACTGTTAGCTGAAGTTAGATGTTTACTTTAACTCAGGCTTGTTTAACATAAAGTAACTAAAAGAATTAGAGTCCTTTTGTTTGTTTGTTTTTTGCTTGCTTGGTTGGTTTTTTCCCCTTCACAAGATTGCAGAATAAAAGGACTTGACAAACTTTTTACAGGTACAAATAGAGAACAATGAAAATCCAACCTGGATTTAAATAAATAGCTAGATCAGCTCTGTTTATTCATCTCACTTTCTAGTTTTTTTTCAGCCTTGTGATGTCAGGTCTCCCTCACAGAAAGGAGCTGCAGTTTGGAGGATCCACGCTTTTTAATGTTGTCCTGGGTTATCTGTATTCTGATTACCAACTTCATGAGCTGTTAAAATCAGGTGGGGCAGTGTTCCCTGCCTCCTCCCTCTGGGCTATCTGCTGTTAATAGCCCATCAGTGCCGTATGTCATAAGAAAACTCTTTCTCACTTCAATGTGCTCATCATCCCATTGTGAGATGCTCCCCCCAGGGGGAAGGAGCCAAGCATTCCTACCTGGATAAAAGATTGAGAATTTTGCAACAGAGACAGCCTTTCCCACTGGANTTTTTTTTTTCTTTTTTTTCAGTTTTCCTAGTAAAGAACTGTTATTCCTATTCCCATATTTTTGCCTGAGAGCCCCTTAATTTCAAAATTCTAATAATTCGGAGGGAGGGGGTTTACATTTTCCATTTCAAGGGAGGCTCCTGCCTTCCTTAAGCTGACACCTGTCTTTTCAAACCTAGACAAATGTATACTTTGCATATCTTTAATTTAGGGGGTTTATTTTCTCTCTTCTCTTATAAGAGTGTCTCAGTCTTTAATATAACAAGAAATTAGTTTCAACAGTTCTTTGCACTTAGCAGTGGAAGCATTAATATCCATTGGGCATTTGTAGATGCAGCTGTCATCTATCCAAGTGGGTTAACAACTAGGCAAGCCAAAAAATGTGTCATGATTTTTAATAGGCCTGGGCAATGTTCAGTATCAGGGCAAAACAGCTCTGTGTATTTCTGACAATTCTATTACATATAAAGATGGACATTGCCAGTCATGCCCAATACAGCTGTATAAATGGGATTAAGACAAGCACTCCATTATTGTCTGTTTTCGTGATGTGATGCTTGGTAACCAGTCATTTTGGGGTAGTACCAGGCCTGATGTTGTGACTGACTTCCTGAGTGATATGACACTACATCTACTGCAATGATTTCATTTTAAAACCACTTTCCTTAAACGATATTGCTAACATGTTTGGGCTTAAAAGTTGTAACTGTTGCTATTCTTTGATCATTTGAAATGCTAATGTGTTCAAAGTATGCACTTAGAAGTCTTCCAAATATATATATATAACCTATAGTAATTGCCAATATGATTTTTATGTAAAAGATGGAGTATGATATTGAGAAGTGTAGGGCATTCAGGCAATAACTTTTTCAAACTGGAAAACATTTCACTAACTAAAGTTTCTAGTTCATACAATCATGGACATATTAATTCACTGTCCAGCAGTGCTTAGCCCTCTATGTACTAATCAGAATGGGGGGAAAAAATCCCAAACAGCAAAAGACACTCTTTGAAAATAAGTCAATATAAATTATGATGCTTCTTTGTTGCTGAAGTTGTTGTTTATGCATTAAAGACTTTGAGACAGAAAAATGCAAAATACCCCATTGACAGAAAATAGTAAACATTTTTGTCTCTTGATACTCAAAACTGCTACCTTACTGCTTATTCTGTTTATCCATGCTGTAGAAAATAACATCATCAGGCCAATTTTTTTTTTCCCCTCTACATATCATCTCAATTTGCTATAACTTGGATAAGGTAAACATAAATAAAACCAGCACTGAGTCCTGTCTGAGCAAAGGCTGACTTTCTAAGATGCAACCCCTATTGAAAACTTTCCTCGGACAGAGACAGATTTCTGGGAGAAAGTGATAATTAGAAACAAAACTACATTTACAAAATCCAAAGTCTTAGTTAAAATATAACAACTATTTTAAAGTGTACAATTAATTAAGAATTAAATACTATCAGTACAAGCATATATAAAAAAATGTTAAATGTAACAGAATAAATGATGAACAGTATTTGAAGGCCTCCTTTCCACCTGGCTTTTCCTCAGCTTCTGTATATGTACAAGTCCATTAGTTTTGTCACTCGTGTAGGAGCAACATCTGCTTTTGTGTGCAAGTGAGGAGACTGTGTGGCTTTATGTCTGTCACCAAAGAGGGCTCGACTTTCCGTCGTATTTGGTAGTGAATGTCAGTGCTTTAAAAAAGAATGACATTAACTTCTGTAATAAATACTGTAATCGGGTTAACTTTGTGTTGCTATGAATTGAAAATCTTTTTGAAATATAGATATTTTATGATTTTTAGATGTAATTGTGTTGTAGATGAGACTTTTGAATCTCAGGTTTGCATCACTGGAACAGTTGACTATGTATTCTGATGAAAAGTGGATTTTCACACTGCAGTATTCAACTCTTTAGTATGAATGATGAAATATTGAATATTAATGATAGGATGGAAACTTAAAGTTTTCTGAAGAAAAATAAAAAGCTTTTTAATTCTTAATAGTCTTTAATTAATTAGAATTCTTTATTTATTTATGCAGTACATGTCTTAACTAATGCAGTACATTTCTAACTAAAACTAATATTATTCAAGCTATCACTATAATTTGCTATATTTGTCATGTTTGTTATACAGTCAGTGACTTATAAACCTGCTTTGATTTCTTTCTGAAGGCTTTGAAGTTCCGTTAGTTGGTTGCTTAAGGTAACTGTAAATGTTTAAAACTGCCTGCTATCGAATAAGTAGGTGGGAGTATTAAGTTTTTTTCATTATAAACATGTTGAACTAAAGTTGCATCTAAACACTTAACTGCTTTCAAAATTACAGTTGATACATTTTCTCCTCATAACTTCTATTGGATATTTTACACTACTTCATCCGTATAGAAGCAAAATATTTAAGCAGAGATTTCTTCACTAAAAAAGTGCCATAGAAAACTGAAACTTTCTATGCATATATAGGGCAGTGGAATTCTCTAAAGGAACAATAAACTCATGTATTAACTAATGAGCTTTCAAATAAGTAAATTAGTCTTCTTTTATGTAAAGACATACATAGAAACATAAGACATAAGTAGAAATAAAGTGGAAAATATGGGATTTGGGGTAGGAGGAGAAGGAAGGTATTTGTTTTTTCCTCAAAATAAAAAAGAAATAGATAAGACCTTTCAAAAATTTGAACTTAGGCAACAGTATTTCTTTAAAAAAATAGGCAAGGATACAATTTTTAAAAAATATATATATTAAAAATGTCTTGTAGAAAGAAGTCTTGAAATGGATTTAAATTGCATATACAGAGACTTGAGACACTCAACCTTAACTCAGCCCTGTAGTGACACCAGGAGGAAAAAGGAAATCTTTATCCTCTAAAATCACTTTTCTCCAAACTAGTACCTTGGTCACTAAAAGGCTTTTATCATGTCTTCATGATTAATGCATAGAATCAGTAACAGGAGCAAGCTGATGCCTCTCATGTCTGTTCTTCCATGTCTGGAAATCTTTTACATTAATCTTAACTGGTTTTTCATATTCATGTACTACTTTTTTTGACTCATTTTTTATATTCTTTTAATAGCTTACCTTTTAAATTATTGCTAATTGTAATGAAACCTTAAGTCTAGAAATATACCTTTGTATTGTGTGCAACACACAGATATGCTCTCTGGTATGCCTTATGTATACTAGATACCCACTTGTGTAATTTTTTGCAGGGAAATGGAATATATTTTATACATTGATAATAATCTTGCTTTACTTTCAGGAGGAAAAACAAACTACTGTTTGATTTAAAGTATTGTAGTTCAGCATGGCCACAAACAAACATGAAAATATTGGGTTGAGGAAGAATAATGGTTTTGTTTTATACAGCAGGTCTTTATAGAGTCAAATCCAATAGACTGAACTGCTGCAGACCGATAGCTGCAATCTTCCTAGAGACAGCGGGGTCCATGGAAAGAATCAGGGAAGGCTCATTTTTGTAGATGTTTCAGGATGTTTATTTCCCCAACCGCATCGTTGGCCATCCTGCACGAGAGTCCCCGAAGTCCCGGGCCAACCCAGAGTTCCACGTGCAGGGGGACACCAAATCACCAATAAGAACACAGATCTGGGGTACATGTGACCAGGGGCAGGGGCAGAGAGACCCCATGCCAAGCCGTGAAGGCCCCCTCAGGGCCCTCTCCCCACCCAGGGAAACGGGAGGGAACCTCAACATTTCACCCTTTTTTTAAATTAAAATAACAAGACAAGCTACCCGCTCCTGAGTCTCAATGTCCAAATAGCTTATTTCTGGAGCATCTTCGAGTTGGTAGGAGAGAGATGGAGGTTCTCTGAGCACACCAGAGGAAACTGAGGCAGGAGAGGGTTTCTAAATTCCTTCCCTTCCTCTTTTTATCCCCCACTCGGCATAGGGATGGGATTTTGGGGAAATGGGTTTGAAGAGTATGGAAAAGAATGGTTTTGGGGAGCAAACCCTGGAGGGAAGAACGGAGTAGGAACCTGTGGAAACATAAACTGGGGATAATAAAAGGGAAAGGTAGGATGGGGAAAAGGACACTGTAGGGGTTGTTTAAAATGTGGATTTTGTCTGGAAAAACCTCGGTTGGGGCATAAGGACTGCCTTTTACAGGAATTCCACCTGGCCCTGTTACATCAGCTGTCTGTAACCCCCTTTTCCCCTGAACTATCTTAAATTCCACCACCTCTCCATCTCCTAAGCTTAGGAGATATTTTTTGGGGTTATTCTTTTAATGGCCGTACGATGAATGAATACGTCTTCCTTGGTGTCATATCTAGTTATAAAACCGTAACTTTGTTTGAAATTATACCATTTTACAGTTCCTAAAACCTTTGTTGCAAAGACTGAGCCTCTCGTGGGTTTGTGCCTGTGTTGTTGGTCTTGAGTTGCCGTTGTTTCACTGCTGGTCCATTCCGGGTTTTTGCTCTCCCATGCCAGGCCGGCCAGGGTTGTTAGGGACAGTGTGCTCTTGTCCTGGGGTCTGGACCTCCCAGGGTTGTATTCGGGGCCGCAGTGGACCATGCCTCTCCCACCACGCCAGTCCTACTTCCTTGCCCTGGCCGCGCCGCTGCACCCGCTCCTCCGGTCCCGGTCCCATCGGCCCCAGCTCCGCCTGGTCCAGTCCCGCAGTTTCCCTGTCCCGGCCACGCTACCCTGGTTCCCCGGCTCCCGCCTGGCCACTGAGCCGGCTAACCTTGACTTTTCTTGGCTGGAGCTGCTGGGACTGTGGTAGAAACAGTTTTGGGTGCTGGTTCTGCCCGTGGGGGCTGCCTCGCAGCCGCACGTAACCCACTTGGGGCCGCGGTCGGGCAGAAGGGGGAGGGGCAGTGTCGCTCTCAGGGCGCAGGCTGCCGTGAGGGCTGGGCGCGCTGCGTGTTTTCGTGCACTCCTGGACCGGCCATGTGGCTTTGCTGTGGACACCACTGTCCGCTGTTGGGGTAAGAACAGAACTCAGCACATCTGTAATCAGATAATATTCACGGAAATACTCTTCCATCGGCATATTTTTCGATTGAAAAATTAACTGAGTCCAAACATTTATCCAAAAACTTTTTGTAAGGATTAAGTTCCAAGAAACATTGAAAAAATTCTGAAACAGATAAACAAGAAAGTGTCTCAGTTCTTTTTGAGCCTAAATAAAGCTGAAATTTGCATATCGCTGTTCAAGGATTTTTTCAAGTTTAAGATAAATTTCCCGTTGTGGTTCTGAAAGCCACGATTCTTCCCAAGAATTCTCCATAGTCCAAGAGAGGACAGCAAAATAAAAGTCTACTCATGGGGTTTCTGGGGATTTTTCAGAATCTTCGCTGTTCCTCTATGCAGGGTCGCCATCTCCAGGGATCAAGGGGATTGTTAGACTGCTGCCATTTTCCACCAGTTTGTTGCAGACCGATAGCTGCAATCTTCCTAGAGACAGCAGGGTCCATGGAAAGAATCAGGGAAGGCTCATTTTTCTAGATGTTTCAGGATGTTTATTTCTCCAACCGCATCATTGGCCATCCAGCACGAGAGTCCCCAAAGTCCCGGGCCAACCCAGAGTTCCCCACGCAGGGGGACACCAAATCACCAATAAGAACACAGATCTGGGGTACATGTGACCAGGGGCAGGGGCAGGGGCAGAGAGATCCCGTGCCAAGGCATGCAGGCATCCCAGAGCCCCCTCCCACCCAGGGAAACAGGGGGGAACCTCAACACTGAACCATGTATGTGCTCAAATTTTACTTTGTGCTTGCAGTGCTGCTCCCAAACTTGAATACCTCCAATGACTATTTATGAAGTCAAATGTATTAAAAAAGTGCTAATGTTCAGATGGTTCAGGGATTCTGAAGGACATATTGTTGCTCAGATAGCATTAGTGTTTAATTTCCTAAGACACAGGAGTGGCCAAATGATATTCCTCTGGCTGTCTTTGTCAGAACTGTTCAAGGAACTCAAAAATTTTTTTCCTCCTATAGACTGTGAGCTTCATATGCTTTCCCTTTCAGTTTTTCCCATATAAAATTGGTTAGAGAAGAATAGGGGAGCACACTCTTCTGTCTCTTGTCTGAGCAGGTAGAAGTTTTCTGTCACTAAGAGTTTTCTTGACTTTTGTTCCTCAGATCTCACAAGAGGAAGTAAGACATTTTTGAGGCTTTTTTTACTTGTTGCTAGAAATACTTGAATTAGAGGAGATTGAAACCTCACAGTAGCAGCTCACAGCAAAGAGGTTGGATGGTTTCCACTCTGTTCTGCAGTTGTGAGGACCCAGAACCCTTTGTTGTGTTTTACCTTCTCCCACATCATCCTGAGGTCTCTGCCCTTACCTTCTGCAGATCCTTTGGCACTTCATAGCCACTGATACTTTAGGTCTGCTGTAACAAAGTGCAGGGCAGGAGAGGCTTTGGAGGAGAAATAAGAACATTGGGTCAAATAGAATAATGTATAAATGCATGTGAGATAATGTATGGGTAAAACAACAAACAGACAAATGGTGCAGTCTAAAAACCTACTTCTAAATGTATTCTTTTTAATGTGATGGTTGTTTTGGGGCATGCTATCTGCTGATCTGCAGTGTGCTTGCTTATTGTTTTTTGAAATAGTTTGCTCTGTAAATTGTATTTATGTAAAGTTCTGCTTCTGGGTAAAGCTCTGCTTTTGGGTGCATATTTCAATATGAAATTTCAGTAAATGTTAAGGCTGTTCGGTTTAAACACTCCTTAGCTCCTAAGGTGATAAGTGTAGAACAGTTCTCCAGAAGAAATGGCAAATTTCATTGAAAAGCTGTTAACTGACAAACATAATACGGCTCAGAGATTGCTGCTTCCCCCTGTGCTTTATGAGGTGATGCAAAGTTATTTACAAGATCTGTGAAGGAAGTCTAATAGATTGATAACACTAATAGCTTTATTTCAGCAGAGAGGTCAGTGGAAAAACTAGGTGTAATTTTTGATTCAGCAATGAACTATTGATAATCTAACTTAATTGAATAATTGCCCAAACTCCTCATAGATAATTAGTATCCCTTTTTATTAGCAAGTAATTACTGGCAGTTTTGCTTTTCCAGCACTGTCTACTGCTTTATTTAATGCGTCAGAAGCAGCTTCAAGTATGAAACTCCTGGTTTGCAAACTCAAGAAATGTGTATATTAACAAAAAAAGCCAACGTATACAACTACTTTGACCCTAATATAGTACATGTATTTTAGAATTGTATGAAAAAGGTCTGGTAATAGGGTAAATAGCTAAATTGATGTTTTCAAGGATTAAACTATTCCTTGCGGAGTAAGAAATTGTTTTACTTTCTCTTCATTTCAAGCAGTGTAATTAGTGGCTCTCCTGTTCTTTTGCAAGTGGCCTTTCTATATAACTGAGCCAAATAATTCTTTTGAACTTTAAACCTACAGCTGTGACTGACCAGATTCTAAGCCAAGCCTCACATTCTACTTTCTCACACTCATTAATATCTTGCTTAAAAATAAATAGGTGGTGAAAGAAGAATTTATCTGCCTGCCCCTATTTGCAAACTCCTCGAGCGCTGGCAGATGAGTCAACTTGACCATCTGCATCAGATGAAAAAGCAGAATGAACAAAGGTAAATGTTGTGTGTGTTTTGATGAAATGACAGGCTCAAATGGTCTTGTTCTGTCCCTGAGAAGCTTTATGTAAACATTGAACAAGAAAGGCAACAGAGTGGAATGATGAAAAACCTGGTTGTGAGAGCCCTTTGGGCCGAGGAGCGATTGTCGGACACTGCCCTCTGAGACCTGCTGGAGAGGAGAGGTCACTGCAGTGATTTCTGGCCATCCTCGCCAGTGTCTGCAGATGAGTCAGCAAAACTTACTGGTTCATGTTATCAGAGGTTGCTGACAAATCTACAATAATCAGCATGGAAACTTGACCTCTGTATTTTGCCAGGAGTACATCATAGACCAATTAAGCCAGTATAGTCTTTGTACCTTACCTAGGCTGAAAGCCAGATTGAAAAGGGTCATGGAAGTCAAAGATGCCAGATGGCATAACAGCTGTTTAACATAAACTTTTCAGTCACCTTCTTCTCTACAGGCAGTTTAGACGGGACGACAATTGAGAAAATTACCAATACTAAGCTGACATCTCAAAGGCAGGTGTGTAGTTGATTATTAGAAGAATGCTTTTATCATTTTAGCTTTTCATGTTCTGATGAAAAAAGCAGACTTCATAACACTTCTGACAATTTGATTTTGTGTCTGAAAAAGCCACATCCTGCCTCATTTTACCATGCCTATCAGGATATGGTTAAAATGTCCAGAATGCTTGGAATGGGTCCATGTATTTCTTAGCAGTACAAATGCCTTTTTTTTCCCCTATTATTATTTCCTGTTTACAGTCTCATCTTGAATCGAATCAGAGCTATCTGCACCTTCCTTTAAGGCCTGGATAACTGAATTAATCTGAAGGATATCTACTGGAAACTGCTGTAACTTTTATAGTCCATCTGGATAGAACAAGCCCATCTTTTTCTGCCTGAAAAAACCTGATAGGTCGCATGAATGATATATATGTTAGCATTTTGACAAATTAAGTAATCCATAAAATTATGGATAAATTATTGGTAAAATTGTATTTAAGAATTTTTTTAAAATTATTTCCCATCACCAGTTTTGCAACACAGAGATGCTTTACATTTGAAGAAAGAGAGAACCTAATTTATTCTTCTGTTACCAGGGAAAGTAAACTTCTTACAAGTAGATGTAAGAGTATTTCTTGTGATGGCCTTTGTGATAAATAACGAAAAATTATTTGAGTTTAAAAGGACTAGGTTCAGTTCAGCCTACTGCAGTCTAAGGTGTTCTCATCTGGGACTGTTTGTAGAGTTGATAAATAAAGCTATATTGAAGCACATGCTCCAAAAATTTAGAGCTCTGGCTGACAGATGGGTAAGGTCATGTAAGAATCAGGCACTTGAACTGTAATTTCTGAAGTTTAAA
Source organism: Dryoscopus gambensis (assembly GCA_013389985.1). Lineage (NCBI taxonomy): Eukaryota > Metazoa > Chordata > Aves > Passeriformes > Malaconotidae > Dryoscopus > Dryoscopus gambensis. The sequence continues at coordinate 4,845 of WEIT01010310.1, read as the reverse complement.
CCTCTTTAAATCTGCTGAAAGTGCAAATCTATTAGGCCTTTTGATCCTCAAGCCAAAATGGACACTGGTAAACGGCACTAAGTTCAACCTGAAATGTAGCAAGGCTAGAGGGAAGTTTTCCCAACTCTTTTAAAATGGCCTATTGATTGGAAAACTTATCCAAAAAAGTGGAAATCTGAGCTATAGAATTTCCCCAGTGTGAGGGAGAAGGTGTCCTAGCTAACCTTTTTAGCTATAAAGGTGTCCCAGCTGCACACAGCCTGTAGGGCCACATTTTGGACCATCCCCCCTGCTTCTCATAACAGGCCACTGAGTGGAACGGAATGCAAACTGAGGTTTCAGGACTAAGAATAAACCAGACGAAGCCTGGATCTGTAAACGTCAGCTCATTGAAAGCAGTTACATTTTCAGGGGTTACTTGTGAATTTGGTGGTTAAATGATACCTAAAAGGCACAATAGCACTAGTAGTGAGGACATGAAGGCAGGAGGTGGTTCTAATCTAGCCTGAATCCAGACTGATGGCCTACTAGGGTACTTAACTTGTTTCGTAATAAAGGCCTGTGAAGTCCTCTGGACTAACTGATTTCCTTACAATTTACTACAGTGAGAGGATGTTTTTTGGAAAATCTCCCATGTAATCTAAAGTTCTCCGCTGAACAGCACGCACAGAAATGGAGACACTGGCAGATGGTTTGTGTAGACTTCCCTATTTATGTGAGACTGAATGTAGGTCATACTTAGATACAGTTTTTATTAAAGAAAGCTCTACTCATTCAATAACATTTTTCATAGGTATTCTGCTTGTATGTCTAGGTATGAATTTACAGAAATGATTATCATAAAGAACGAAAGATATTCCTAGATGGGAAAAGGAAGGAGAAACCTGAAAGAAATTTGCTTTCCTCTCTGGAGTAGTACAGAAAGGCAGGAAAAAGCAGTGACTTGTGCTTACCAGTAAGTGGAATTTTTTCCCCCTTTAGACTCCTTCTAGACTTTGCATTAAACTGTAACAATTTGAAGAACTACAGGTACGCTATTCCTTTTCTCCAGCTACCAGTGACATCCTTGCAATACTAAAAGTGAAAAGAGTCATTCAATCTGATGATGCAGAGAGCTTTAATATGCTCTTTTCCTTTACTCTCCTGTGGAGCTAATAGGTATCAGAAAGGAGCCAGAGATGAGAGCTTTTGCACATGTGAATTAATGTTTTCAGCATTACCTGTGTGTTCAAAAGAAAAATGACTGTGGGGCTCTTTTTCTGTACGATGCTCTTTTGTTGCATCAGTTGAGAAAGGAAGTAATCACTTGGGAATAGCTACTTTATACAAGTTCAAAGGACTCCCAAAAGAGAAGAAAGTCTTGCTTCTCTGTACAATGCAGCAAATGCCAGGAAAGGTGGGTCATTCTCACTGCAAGCCATGGGACACATGAGACCAAATTTAACCCTTGTGTAAATTCTACTTGAGGTAACTGGAATTATTAGAGAATGAAGCTAGACAATAATTGATGGACAAAAAAATATAAAATATTTAGAGAGCTCTTTAGAATTTGTGGCAGTTTTATGATAGTATGCACAAAGGCTATCAAAAGCTAGTGACTTTTCAAGAAGTACTTACCGACTTTTTCCTCAACCAAGTGCTGATTAGGTACGTGTTTCCTTTCTGTTCTTTAAAAGAAATGGCTTCCTTGCAGTCTGGAGTATATTTCTAGTCCCAGCCTAGTTGACTATTGGAGAAAGCGGTAGCGCAGTGTGGATCTGGAACATGACAGAGATATCTAGACCTTACTCTGCTGGGAAGGATAGATAATCTTACAAAACAGATTTAATGGCATGCATCTAATCTGTGCTGAAGCTTTGTTTCTCCCTCATTAGCTCACTTCTGAGTTTATACAAGGCCTACATAAAAGCTGACCCAAAACTAAGAGAAAATTTAGATAAAAAGTCAGATCTGCATAGAGAGATCAGAACAGAAATACAGGGACAGGTAAGGGAGGAGAGCACAGATATGCATCAATCCCAATGCTGTGTTCCCAGGATTGCATAGTAAATGTGGCCTATGGCTTTTCTTAGAGACCTTGATAGAACAGGATTTTCAAAGCATGTCATAGTTGCTTAATTCGTAGTTTGGCTGGAAGGAAGCAGCATAATTTTTATGACTGATTTCAAAGTAAACAGAGGTTTCATGGCACAAAGGTCAAGGTAGCATACCAACACAATATGGAGAAAGCCTATTTTTAAATACAGAAAGTGTTTAAAACAGAACACCTGTGTGTATACTTCTGATTGTGTTCAGTCAAAGAATTTTTCTGCTGTGAAGTCTTTGATTAAAAGTGATTCAAACAACAAGTAATTGCTCAGTAATTGCTTACAGATCTCCTCACTAGTCTTGTTTGTGATCTCAGAAAATGCTACACTTCACAGTGTCTTCCTCCTGGAGGTCCCCAGCACCTCTATGTGTTGGCAGAAAAAAAAGATAAGAATGAAATTAGCAGCAAGACTCAGGAGTCTGCCTTTAGACCTGTCAGAGATCTGTGTGTTTGTATGTCTGTAGTTTTTGAGAGCACCTTTCCCTTCCGGCTTCAACTTTGTCTCCCAAATGTACTCATAACCGCTACTAGCCTCACACTGGTTAAAGGATTCCAGGGAAGGACTATTTGTATTGAGTTTTCTCCTTGCTTTTTGTAAAGGAAAACATTTTCTCATTATTTTTTCAGTTTGGGCTTTTTCCTGCAAAAAGAGAACAGTCTATTTGCAATGCCTTTCATAAAGTGAACTATGGCTGGTTTATAAAACAAATACGCTAAAAATGTTGGAATTTTTGCTAAAAGTATTTTTCTATCTGACAGTTTTGTGGCATTCAGCTTCACTGTACAAGCTCTTGAAGAATTTTGCCTGTATTCCCATATGTAGTTCTGAATCTTTTCTCAATTAATTAGTTTTAATTTACTCTATCACTTTAAATGTCTGGTTTGTTAAATCTACCTGCTGCAGTTGCTTTAATGCACAGTGTTATTAGTCATAACTGATGCTGCTGAATGAGTATTAATTGTAATGGATCTTACTATTTTTTATTAGAGTTTTTAGAAGGCTCTGCAAATTTATGCTTGACTCTGTTTTAATAATATTTACATTAGTTACTTTTTTTTTTCTGTTTATTTTATTCTTTTGAGGAAATGAACCTCTTCAGAGAAAAAAAATGTAAGCAAAGAAAGTTTACTCAAGCAAAAGGTTTTAAAGCACTGAATTTAAATAAAAGAGACAAAATTCTGTTGCCTGGTTTTGTTTGTTTAGTTCTCTTGTAATATTTGTTCCAATTGCTTCATTAATTTCTTAATGTAAAGCTACAAAGTATATTGTACCATCCTCTCATTGTGCACTAATTAGCAGCTTTGCAATAAATTTGGCAAGTTAGTTTGATAAAAACTTGGCAATTATTTTGATTTTTGCTATTGTTGCTCTGTGGTTTTTTGCCAGCTACAGAAATGTTAACATATTCCCCAGGGCTTCCAGAAAACCATTAGCCCTAGACTTCTGCATGTGTATCCTGGCAAAGGGTCTCCAACACTAATTTTGAGTGTTTGCAATTTTCAACCCAGCTGGTTGCACAGCATCCACAGTGAGAGGAATAAAGCCAGTACTACAATTTGCAGTAAGAACATTCTCTACTCCTTGAAGATTAAATGTATTCTTCCTTAATCCCTTATTTTTTTACTCTGAAGTATACAATACTGATTTCATTAGGCAAGTGCATTATAAATGAATCCCAAAAAGTGGTGTAATGATGGATGATTTTATTTGATTGTTTCAGCTGGTTGTTCTTTACATACTGCCTTCATTCTTCAAATGAGAGCATCATTATATTTCTTGTATGAGATTTAAAAATTACTTTCTGGTTTTGGCCAAACTTAATATAATTGGTATCTTATGACTTGTGGGTTTGTGATTATCTGTAGTA
>WEIT01010307.1:16270-33925 GCA_013389985.1 Dryoscopus gambensis | reverse complement strand
AATTTGCAGCTTGGTGGTACTAACATTTTGATTTTGCTTATGCTCCACAAGTCTCTACTTTGTATAAATAAAGCCAAAATAGAGATTATTTACAATGTTCTGACACACTACAATACCTAATGTGAAAACACATCGATTCTCAGTACATCTCCTTGCATATAAGCATAAACTTTATTACAACCATCAAAATATGTGAAAAATTTTGTATTCATCTTTGTTTCATTAATCTAGTCCATCGTGTAATTCTGAATATTAAATATTTAGCAAAATCTTTTGGTTTTCTGACCCTAGAATGTTATCAACAACAGTGCTTGTTGCTATAAACCAAGTTCAGTCCAGCAATACTTAATGGTTTTTTGAAATTTCAGCTTCTTCTGCCTTGTTAAGGGATAAAAGTCTTCATACTTAAAATAAATATGTCAGGTGCTCCTGGTTTCAAAGAAAAAAGTGTAAAGTGAAAACTAAATAAGTATATGAGTTTGTATATGAAAGTCATACCCTTTTTTTAATACTCCCTTGTGATATATGAATGCTATGCTTAACATAACCCACACAGCATCTTTTCCTAGTAACACCATATTCTCATTAAATTTGTATATATTTAACAGTGTTTTATGAATTCCATTTATTTTACACAAAAACATATTCTTGTTTTAGTATACCTATTTTGTTTCATCATTCCAGTATGTTTGGTCATTTAAAAATTAAAAATTAATTTTCATTATAGTATCTGAAACATCATCATGTTTGCTTTCCTCTTCCTTCAGTTGATCTGCTAAACAACCCTGTATCATCACTGTTTGAAGGAGATTATTAAGAAGGATGAATAAGACTGGATGCTTACATTGAAAATTGACTCCAGCTGCTTTCCTGTGGTGATAACTTTTGTTATCTCTTTATGGTTTCTTGTTCAAACAACAGAAACAAATTGTTCAAATTCTTTCATTAGTACTTCCACTGCCACAGGCTTGGGCAAAAAATACTTTGTACCTGCATGGTAAATTTTTTATAGCAGTGATCTGCAGGTTTCATACACAGATACGAAACTTTTAACAACGTAAAATTGTTTGGAGAATTGAATACAACAGCATCCGAGAAGAATAAGATTACTGCATTTCTGGTCTCTCCTACTGTGTGCTGGTGTTACAATGGCTAGAAATGTTCTGATATTTGAGGTGTGTGAAGTTTCATTCCTGTGTCTGTACACGGTGGAAACAAAGCACAGCCAAAGCAGGGCAAGACTCTGCGTGTAGCTGCTCACTAGGTAACATATCCGAGTGCCATAGACCCTACAGCTCTTTCCTGTCCAGTTACAGTTTGGAGATGCATCTCCTTCTTTATTTGTAACTCCAAAAGCAGCTGAATAGCACCTGGGTGCATCAATCCTCAGAAGCAAGTGCAGGAGGAGTTGAGAGAGATCATTCAAGGGTCAAACATGCTGCCACTTCTGGAACACACGAGCTGTAGAATGGGCTTGACTCAGTTGTCATCCTAAACCAGATACTTACTAATTTGTATGCCATCCATATAACAACCATGCTGATGTTTCAGGTACTATTTTTGTACATTTTGTGAATAAATTTATCCTGAGGTACTCTGGAACAGCTGTCCTGTTTGCAGAGATGCTGGGTATCTCAGTATGAAGAAGTCATCAAGACAACCACTCTTTTTTTTTTTTTTATGTTGTTTTTCTCTCTTTTTTTCCCCCCTAGGTTAAACAAAACTATTAAATTTAAAAGAATACACCTGGTCTGGAAATCTGTAATGCCATTAAATGCCTTATGTCTTGACACAGTGTACAACAAATTGGCATAACTTTTTTGTCCCATATTTGGGTGTATTTCATTCCCATCTGCTTAAATTCTTTGATGTTCCCAGTAATAACTGCCAGTCACTTGGGTCTCTTAGCTATCATCTGCACAAATAAAACCTGACACTGCTTTCATAAAATAATGTCAATAATATATCAAATTCTCCAACATATTCCCTGCACAGCTGCACCGAGTGACAGAAGTAAAACTGCCTTCAAGCATAATTTATAAAATCATAAGAGGAGCTCCTTTTAAAAGCAAAGCTTAGCTAACTTGTAAACAAGATGACAAATCACAAGTAGGTTAGTTTAGTTTTTTTTTTTCCAGGACAGGAAAGGTCATGAGAAACATTTTTTTTTCTCATCTGCCTCCTCCCTACCAGAGGCAGCAATGTAAACAGTGAAAATAACCAGTGAAAAGACTTATCAAAAATAAAAATAAGTTTTTATGCCTCCCACAATTTAGAAACAAAAATATAGGAGCTGAGGGGAAGAGATGCAAGTGCTTTACAAATATGACAGGCTTTATTCTCCTTTCCATCTGATATCTGCTGTTTCTCGTTGCGTACAGACACAATTTAGGCATAGTCACTGTTGCATTTGGGATCTTCTAATGCCTAACATATGCTCCCTATAGCTACAGAACTAGCATATCAGTGTAGACTTCTTTCGTAACTTCTTTGCCCAGAATAAGATCCTGTGTTCGTAACAAAAAAACCTCCCAAAACACAAACAAGACTACCAAAAAAAACCCCCAAGCCCCAGCAAACCATTTGATTTACTCACCTTTATTTCAGACTAATGCCTTCTCCAGCTACCTAGAGACAGAGACTAGACAAGAGTAAGGGAATAAAGGTAGGTATTTATTTAAAAGGCCTTCAAAGGTACACCCTGGGGAGTCAAAGGCTACATCCAAAATGGACCCCAAGATGGACGACAGGTCACGAGTTCTTCACACTTTTATAGGTTTGGTCCATTTGCATATCAGCATAAATTCACCAATTAAAACTTTAGCTTTCTTCAATTTCTCCACCTCTCTAGAGGCCCTAGCTTACAGCTTTGGGCCTAGGACAGTCTGAGTGTCCTTGACGAGCAAGTTCAGAGAAGCTTTGTTGTGTCTATCTGGCCTAAGAGAGCAGCTAACGAGCTACAAGAAGCTTCAGAGTTACACACTAGGCAGTACAGGATTTAAAAAAATATAAAAGTTAAAACCTAAGGCATGAAGACGAAATAACATTGTGTAAAGTAGATGTTTCTAACAGGTGTTTTAGAATCAGCCTGACTTTCGTGAGTCAAGTGTCTTTTCTAAGACAACTTATCTTTTATATGAAAAAAGATAAGAAATTTCTACACTTAACCCTTCTTTAGCAAACATCATTACAGAGGCCTTTATCAAAAAACAGCAATTATTTAAAGATCAATTAAATAGTCTTACTAGACTGTAAGTTAACTATTTTGAAACTAAGACATATTTTGGTGTATGTAAACTGAAATAAGTCTAAGCCATGAACAAGTGACCTAATTAACTCTCTGGAGAACATTAAATGCTTGGAAAATTTTGAAATTGACACATTTTCAGCAAAGATGGTACAGTAAAGATATGCAACACGAGATCATAAGGATCAAGGTCATTTGCTTTCTCTTGAACTTAAATTGTCAGCTATCAACAGGTATATTTTAAAGGAATCTGAGAAAAGAAACTTTTCAAACACTTATTATTGCCAAATATCAAAATCCACAGTTTAGTACCAAGTACTCACATACAGACCAGCATCATTATCTGTGTTAGAAGTGGAGATGAGGGAGCAGTGACTGCATCCTTTAGTACCACTGCACTTGTAATATAAAGAAGCATTATGCTATTTTGGAAATTTCAATGCTTTTTGGAAGTTATCTGGGCACGTTTATCTTGGAAAATATATTTAGATGTATAGATATATAAATTACTAAAAAAAGGTGTGGAGCAGGACTCTTACAATGAGTGCTGAGCAGCTACTCAAAGCAGTCTTGACTATAGACCATATAGTACAGCTATACCTAAATACTATTTATAATTTTTAACAGAAAATTAAATTTCCATTTTCTTTACGAGGCAACATTTTCTGAAACACTAAGAAAGGATGTAGGAAGACTAGGAGAATATAGAATGAATCCTTCCTGTGGTCGTCTCACTGACTTACAAAATTGGCTAGGTGCTAAGGAGACTGTCTTGCCCTCTCCCAAGGATCTGAAGATGTGGTGTACTGCTGCAGTGAGGTCTTCTGCAACCTCCCCAGAGACAGCGGGGCCCGTGGAAAGAATAAGGGAGTACTCTTTTGGGTAGATGTTTCAGAGAGATGTTTTATTTTCTGGCCACATGGCTGCAACTCTGCCCCTAGACTGCAGAATCATGGGACATCCAAAGAGTTCTCAGGGCGGGGGGAACATTTGGGACCAATAGGAAACAGGACTTGGGTACATGTGACTGGGGAGCAGGGGGAAACCCTGTGACCAGGCCATGCTTCCACCCCAGAAGAAGGGGGCCCCCTCCCCCCTGGGGGAGTGAGGGAGGAGCACCAACAGTGTACCTAACATCCAGCAGCAGGATGCAATATTCCTGGAATCTCCTAGAACATCCATGATATGAAACAGTTCTGATCTGCCTCTTACACTATGATTTCACCGCTCATAATGAGACCCTGATCTTTGTTTTAGCTTGCATACTTTACTGAAATGTAAATAATTAATAGGAATAATAATAATATGCAACTTGCTTACTGCTACTCATGACAAAGAGAGAATTTGAATTTAGGTGAAAAAATAGTATGCCAGCAGCCCATATGAGAGTAATATACATCTCACTTTTGATTTGTAAGACGTGATTACTTGCACTGCAATGTGCCATATTTGTAAAGTCAGTTGTTAAGTGCTATTTACAGTGACTAATGTAGGAGCATACAAAGAATACTTGTTTGTAGAAGTATCTTGCAATGTTAAGATTTACCAACAATTCAAAATTGTGAACACAAGGAAAATTAGTGATCGGCCATGATGAACTATTTCTGTATGGACTGACAGTTACACAGAGGTTTCAGCAGATGTTCCTTAGCTCTTAAAAAATACTTTATGAAGTAAAATAACTCAGTTTAGGTTTTTTGTTGTTTTCTTTCTCCAAAACTGGGCAGAAAACTGTTCATAAATTCCATATTTCAACTATAAACATGGCATGTTCTCAGTATGAATAGGTGGAATTACAATGATCAGTTACTGTGGAGTAATCTACATCCTGAAGCCCAGAAGATAGCATTAATCTTGATTGGTTGGCTCAGTTAGGGACTGTGACTCCAAAACTTATTACCTTCCCTCCCTTCAAGGGATGAAGTCATTTTACATCAATTTTGAACTGATGGCATATTTTTTCTATATAGCCAGTGAGATTTGGCAGTCGATCTATGGGTTTTTTTCTCCTCTTGAAGAAGAATAGGTATGAAACAGTCCTGTTATTTATTTAGAATATACCAAGACAGCTAGAGAGGAAACTTGTGAATTGAGAAGGCAAAACAATACTTCTATAAGACAGTTTAAAATGCTGCAGCTGGGGCTTTAAAATCTTTCTCTCTGAGATGTGACTCATTTAGATCTTCAAAACTAAAGAAGTGTATGGTTATGTTTTCCTGATTTTTATGGCACCTAATTGCAGCACACTGATACTGTGGCACGGTGGATAAACAACACCAAGATATTTCTTCATTTCCACAGTTCCTTAACAGGTTCAGCATCCTGTGGCTCATGAGAAAATATCTCAGTAAAGATTGGTAGGATAGGATCTTTCTAAGTTCTCTGACCTCTACGGATAGGCCAGACAGGATCCTGTCAAGCACAACATGAGCTAGGAATGGCACATTCTGTATATGGGCAAGGGATGAGGACTTGATGACTCTCATCTCCAAGAGCCTCTGGCTAGTATGACACTGTTGCTTGGGTAGTATGATCTATCTTCAGTGTTTATTCCTTAGGCTTTTGATAATAATAAATACTAGTAGAATTTTCTAAGTGATATGTGTTACACCTGCCTTCCTCAAGAAAGTGATAGTAGTTCTCACACATTAACAAGGCAAGGAAAATAAGGAAAGCCTGAAAATGTATATTAGGTGAACTACTGTCATTACACCTTAGGTGGCTCATGACAGCTGGGCAAAGCTTAGACCTTAGAAAAAGAAAAAAGCATCTGAGTACTACAGATTCAGAGGTTAGGCAGCAACTGGTGTGCAATTAATTAATACCTAGCTGCTGGAACTGGCCATGGTTAGATGAATTAAAGACCATGGCACTAAAACTATATTTTTAAGTTCTCTATATCTTTTAGTACAATCATTCTGTCAATGCCTTTTAGTGTTAGTTATTCCTATCACAATGTTTCTCTGGGCTACATCAACTCTATGACTAGTCTTGAAAGTTTTTTTTTAATAATTGCCAATTCAGCACATTTCATCGTTATTATTTCTATCATTGTAAGTTCTAGCATAAAAGTCACTTGCAGAGCTGCTGTATTATTTTTAAGCTTGTTTTTCCCCATAAATTGTCAAATGTGGCCTGGTTTTGCAAAAAAGCTGAATGTCATACACAGCCTCTGAGGGCTGAAAACTCCTTCTAGACATCCAGTTGCATCCTACAGAACATGGCTTAGCCAGCAGCAGATTGACCTAGAAGCAAATTACTATAAATCATATCATACCCGTTGAAGATGTTTATTGATAACTGGGTAATTATAAAACATCATCTAAGATTAAATATAGAATTAAACTCTAGAGATAACTTGAATAGTCTCCCAGGAAAAAAAGAAAAAGAAAAATAATAGGGATTCAAGGATACAAGACATCTTGATTAGACATTGAGAATATCCACTATACATTTATAAAACAAATTCTTTATACCTCATGTAAAACAATTGAGGCATCCAGGATGAATTGTAGCACAGTAACATACTCATATTTAGCTCTAGCTTGATTTACCACGCTCCTAAAGATAATGTAGACTTTCTAGAATGTTTCATTTCACTTTATACTTGTATGCTATCATTCCTGCATGCTTTTTCTTTCCTTCATTGCAACCTACTTCTTGCAGCCTAAGCATCAAGCACTAACTACCTGAGGCAGAGCTTTTCAGTTTCCTCCGTTACCAAGTTCTGTGGCTGCTCTCATATAAACTTCCCCATTGTGTGCACCCCAGATAATTTCTCTGAGTTTCAATGATTTATGTAAATATGTCAGATATTAAAATTAACCATCATTCATGTATTATTCTGTACATATACCTGCATAAATACATATTCCTAGGCCTAAAATACATCAGTTACTTCATTAATATAACTGATGGCATAACCGAGACCTATCACTCATTTTGAGCTCATTGATTTAGCATGCCTCAATTTAAAGTAATTATTTTTGCCCTTTCCGTTCTACCCTGGTATTATCTATTCATTGGAGATACCTTGTACATTTGTCAGTATTGGCAATGTGTACTTTTTCCATGTACTTATATTTGCTGCATATACTCCAGAAAAAGACCTTCTCTGATTTTTCTCTTCCTCTACTGTGTTTTGACCCTGCCTCTTTCCCTGTCACAGTTCTAGGACTTAATGGAGCCTTCATCACTGAAAACCAGACTAGATAAAAGCCCTGAGTAACCAAGTGTGATTTGACCCCTGATCCTGCTTTAAGCAGGTGTTTAAATCAGATGACTTTGAGAGATCCCTTTCAACCTGAGTTATCCTATGATGCTATGATCTGAGTCGCTTTAATCCTTCATGCAAAGCAAGCCATCCTTTTCCAATTATAGCATTAAAGAGCACGAGTTAATGACAGTAGAAGCAGGGACTGAAGGAGGTCTCCTCTGTGGCATCTGCCAGATGTGCTCTTTGCACCTGGTGGAAGTGCAGTGTGATGTGCCACAACACGGGGATACAGGATGTCATTCTTGATCTCTCTGACATAACTCCTGTCTCACTCAGGGCCTTACACAAAGAGCATTCTCTGCACCCTTTTTGTCTTTCTATCATGCTGCATGTGACTCTTATCGACAGTTCAAGGCTTCCTTTGGAGGCAAAAATTATTGTCTAAGCTTAAGCTTTCCTATGGTACTAACAAGTACACTATGTGCTAGAGACTGTGATGTAGCCTAAGAATAAGTCCTATATTTGCATTTCTATAGCATTCAACAACACACAGCATGGTAAAGGAGGACTTGAGGCAATCCTCAGGAACAAACGTGCAGAGTTCAACACTACATTGTGCTTTAACTACCTTATAAGAGAGCACTTTGGAATAAATTTATCTCCTATCTAAGAAGAGAATGCAGATATGTAAAGTTTTGAACGAGCACAGACACAAATTTTGACTCCGCCCATCCCTTGAGGGTCTGCTCTGTGCCATCTATACAGAGGAAGAGAGGTGCCCTCCAGCTTTTCAACCCATGCCACAGGCGTCTTGTATTCCCTAATGTTTTCCAGGAGGCTGGCATGTCCTTTTCTCCTCGTCACCCTCTCATGCTACAGGAGAGCTATGTAACCCGGGGGACCATGCTCTTTAGTCCCTTAGAAAAGCCAGATCTTCACACACCACAGAGCCAACATTCCTTTCTTTTCTTTTCCTTTCTTTCTTTTTTTTACCTCAGATGTGAGCAGAAGAGCAGATGGGAAAAGGGAACCTAAATGAGGGAAGCAATCCATCCAACCCCTTGTTGTTACAGTTAAGGATTTTATATGTATCCTAGTGACTGCAGCTACTTTATCATATAACACAATGCCCATATTTTTCTTAACTGCCACAGTTCAATTTCATTAGTTACCAGTACTCAGAAATCTCTAGGTAAATTTCTTTACTACAAAGCTGAAAAGTCTTCAATCATTGTCATATATTGCAGTATACTATTTTACAATTCCAAGGCTCTAACTTTAAAATATTGGCCTACGGGCCTTCGACATGAACATTTTTAAGACCTGCTGAAAACTCTGAAGGGAACAACACTTTCACAAGTAGAAAGGGTGTTAACTAACAGCTGTATTTTTATAATACTTTTTAACCAACTTAAGAGTTGACTGTGCTGGAAGAGCCATACACCATAGCATAGCTCTTGCCTTAGGCAAGAGAACTGGAGCTTCTACATCAAAGAGCGGAACCTCAAAAGATTTGGTTATGCTTAGATAATGATCATCTTAGTGATTCAGTGGTTGCTCTACTTCAGGGATGACCATACATCTGGATCCCTTTGTTCTATCCTTTTACTTTTTCAGAAGGTGAGTTGAAAGAAGTGCTTCCTCCACCTTTAGAAACTTCCACTGTTTGGGTTGGGGGAGTGGGTGGTGGTGTTTGTTTTTTGTTTTTTTATTTTTAAACTTGTTTTGGTTTTTAGAGTGAAAGAACAAGCTGATTAGTAACCTCTAGATTTTCAGGTAAACCTGTATGAGATATATTTCCCAGAGCAATTCTGTTAGAATGTGCTTCAAGTAAGTTGAACATCTGCACATCAGAAAGCAAATAAACCCTGAGTTAACACTTGTGAAAATCAAAGCAAGCATTATTACAAAGCAGCACTCATTACCTTTTTCTACTTGGTAGGACAATATTATTTTGAAGAAATCATCTTGGGAGGAAGCAACTCTTCAAATATCTTTTCATATCTACTTCACATAGTCATTTTTTCAGCTAAGGCTAGTCTAACAGAGTTCAAAAGTGTTAGTCTACTATTAAATTATTATTTCTATAAAAACAACATCAAACATATTCCAGAGCTATTGCATTTATTGTGTTATTAATACAGTTCAGCTTTGCAGGTCCTATGTAAAGACATGTAGTGTCCAGTCTGTATACCTGCCAACTCAGAAAGCCAAAAAATTTTATGTACTTTTCACAGACTAGCACAAAGCAACACTTTTTCTTCTTTGATTAGCACAGTATTATATTGACATCTTCCAGTCAAAGAAAAACTACTATATATCTTATACATGCTTAATAAACATTTTTAAGTACATGTATTGCATGTGAACTATGTACCATGTATGACTTCAGACACGGATGTGTATCCTGCTTGTTAAAGGGATTCAGGGAATAGACTGGAAGATATGTAAACATCTTTGTTGCTATGCAAGGGTTTTCTTTTCATAAAAATTGTAAGCACTTCTCTATGAAGAGATGAGAAGACCACCACTGTGCATCACTGGAATCTCCTTCCAGGAATCTCCTTCCAGGAAGACCCCTGAGTATTATCAGAAAGTTAGGAATTTGGGAAAAATCTCTGGGTGCATGATGTCGGTTGTAGTCTCCTGTCCTCCCTCTGGTCAAAAATTTAAAAGAAGGAAAAGTTTTCTACATAGTCTCATGCTTTTCCAGACTTCTGGTTGTATTGCTTAAAAGGAAATCAAAGTAATTGACTAAGGATGGGGAGTGGGGGGTGTGGCTGTAAATCTTAATTGGATATGATCCTGTCCACAAATTGAAATGGACACCTCCGTCTGAAATTAGATGAAAGATGAGTTTTTCCTGCTTAAACGGTATAAATTTTTGAAAAGTGCTTCCTGGGGAGATTTCCTTAGAAACTCAATCAAATGTACTTAATTACCGAGTCAGATGTACTTAATAAGGCTGAGAGAATTGGGCTTGTTCGGCCTGGAAAAGAGAAGGGTTAGGGGTGATCTACTTGTGGCCTTCCAGTACCTGAAGGGAGCCTACAAGAAGCACAGAGAGGGACATTTTACAAGAGCATGGAAGGACAGGACAAGTGGGAATGGATTCAAACTAAGAGTGTCAATTTAGATTAGAAATTAGGAGGAAGTTCTTTGTTGTGAGGGTGGTGAGGGACTTGAACATGTTGCCCAGAGAAGCTGTGGATGCCCCATCCCTGCAGTTGTTCAAGGCCAAGCCTGGATGAAGCTCTAAGCAGTCTAGTCTAGTGGAAGGTCTCCCTGCCCATGCCAGGGGGGTAGGAACTAGATGATCTTTAAAGTCCCTTCCAATCCAACCATTCTATGATATGTGAAAAAATTATTTGTTAATAAATATTGTTTAATCATTTCCTAATAAATAAAATAAAAATTAAAAAAAAAATCTTAAAATTGAAAAAGGCAACTTCCAGGTTTTTGTTATCTTTCAAAGAAAAACTGAAACGCAAAATTAAGTATAAGAACTGATCTGTGAGTGATGAAGTCTAACTAACTAGGGCTGCTACTGAATTTGTACCCAGCGACTAAAAGTAACAGGAAAAGAAAATCTTTTATTTTCACATAGCAACAAATAGTCCAAAGGTTAGGAAACATTTGCAGAACCCAACAACCTTGCAAATAAGGACACAAGCCTGTAATGCAATTGAACAAAAAGTTCAATAATGTTGAATATCCTTTGCCTAGGGTTATCAGATCTAATGAGCCAATAAATGCTAACAGATCAAAGTCTAGCTGGGCCTGAAAAGCCTAAGAAGTTTCCATAACAAAACAAGAGACATCCCTAGACTTACGCTACAGTTGCTGCTGAAGTATCTAGCTCAAAATTTCAATTAAATTCCATGTGTAAGACAACCCCGTTAGAAAGCTGAACTAAGAAGAAAATAGCACGTAAAATCTGATAAATGCAGATGATGTTGGGTAATTGTATTGGGTTTGTATGGCTAAGCTTTGGTAGCAGGGGGGCTACAGGGGTGGCTTCTGTTAGAAGCTGCCTGAAACTTCCTCGACATCCAGCAGAGCCAATCCCTGGCAGCTCCAAAGACAGAGGTGCTGCTGGTCAAGGCTGGGCCAATTAAAAATGGTGGTACCACCTCTGTGATAACATATTTAAGAAGATAAAAAAAAAAATTGTTGCACAATTGAAATTGCAGAGAGAGAAGAGCAGGGTGAGAACATGTGAGGTAAACGACTCTGCAGACACCAAGGCCAGTGGAGAAGAAGCGGGAGGAGGTGCTCCAGGTGGCAGAGCTGAGATTCCCCTCCAGCTGGAGGTGAAGACCATGGTGAAGCAACTGTGCCCCTGAATCCCATTGAGATACACAGGGGATACAGAGATCCATCTGCAGTCTGTGGAGAGCCCTATGCCAGAGCAGGTGGATGACTGCTGAGAGGAGGCTGTGGCCCTGTGGGAGGCCTGTAGAGTGAGAAGCCCTGTTCCCATGCTGGAGCAGCCTGTCCTTGAAGGACTGCACCCCATGGAAGAGTGACCCACACTGCAGTGGTTTAGGGAGGACTGCTGCCCACAGGATTGACTCATGCTGCAGCAGTTTGCAGCGAGCTGTCACTCGTGAGCTGGAGTCACATTGGAGAAGTTCATGGAGAACTGTCTTCTGTGGGAGGGACCCCACGGTGCAGCAGTGGAATGACTCCTCTCCCTAAGCAGTGGGAGAAACCACATATGATGACTTGAGCATACCCCTCATTCCCTGTCCTGCTGGGGGAGGAGGTAGAGCTGAGAAGGAGGAAGGAGTGGGTGTAAGTTGTTTGTAAGGTTTTATTTTATTTCACATGATCCTGCTCTGATTTTGTTAGTAATAAATTTAATTAATATCTCTAATTCAAGCCTGTTTTGCCTGTGATGTTATTTGGTGAGTGATCTCTCCCGGTCCTTAGCTCATGAACCCTTTGTTATCCCTTCTCTCACCTGTCCATCTACAGAGGAGAGTGATAGAGAGGTTTTGATGGGTGCCTGTAATCCAGCCAGGGTCAACACACTACAGTAACAAACAAACAAACAAACTCATAAGAAGAAACTAAGTAACTTTTTTCTGCCTTGATTGTCTGTGGGCTGTTGATGAGGTGAGAATTTTCACTGTGATTCAAATGACAAGTTAGATTCCATGGAGCAATTCCTTCTAATCTTATGATTTTAAATTTGTAGCTTAACTTCTCATCAACCTTCTCAAGATGTTCTTGTCCCCTGCCCATATGCAAAAGGCAGGAATGAAAAGCCACGTGTCTGGTCAAACCCACAGAATGCTTCACACTCCTACGTTATACAGAGTTTTCTCCAATACATGTCCAGGTGGCCGCATCAGTATGCACAGCATAGGAGGATTGGGAGGAGTGACACAAGAGATCATTTTCTCTTTCACACTTTCTCCTTTCAGCCCAAGCACCAAAGCAGTGCAGGTTACTGCAGGCTGCCTGCCCAGGGACTTCTGCATATTCCCCACGTTCCAGGAACTGCAGCAGTTCTGACACACCATCTTGCAAAACAGTTACTTAAGCTAGTTGTCAAGGTAAATCAAGAGGAAGCAGATGGATCACAGAAGGAATTAAAGCTACTTATATCTCTTATAACACTTATTTCTGTTTAGAAGCCATTGATATTCTACTCCTTACATAGCAAAATTAAGGTTGGTCCTTATTTAGGTGTACAGCTATGTTTTATTTTAAGACATGACAGAGTAATTTGAATCAGTTTCCTAAAATTATTTTCCTATTTTCCAGGTAGAAGTAATTGAAGAAACTCTCCTACTTGTTTTTTAGCATGCACAATGTACATTTCTTTAGCTCTTCTTGAAGAAGAGAACTGAAAAATATCTTGCATCCACAGGCATGGAAAAAAACACATGCCCCCCCTAATTTTAAAGCATACTTAATATGCTTTAACATTCTTGCCTCCTAATCTGAAGGTTTAAAGTCTCTCAAGACTACCACACTAGGGCCAAAATATTTCTTCTATTAAACCTGATACAATGGGCAAAACAACAAACACCTCTTCAGAATCTACTGCTATCCCTAACTGAAGTTTAGATACATATGTACGAACAAAAATTATCCTGAGACCGCAAACAGTAATAGTTACACATGCCGAGAAGTGAAAGCTTCCTCTCATGTGCCCCTTTTTACTGAAAGGCAGCTTGTAGTAATTAGCCCTTGAAAATTACAAATGCCAATCATTAGCTTTCAGCCTAAATTATTTTGGTAGGTAAGGTTATTCTAGTCCTATGGGGTCAACAACAGCAGGTAAAAATCATTTAGTGAAAGAACATCCTGTCTCTGATCCCTGAAGAAAACCCAAAGGGAAAAGAAAACAACATCAAAAATGTAGGCATCAGTGCAATGCGAGTGACAGTTTTCCCTTATAAATTAATGTTTCTGGGACTTCTGAATATTAGTATGCTAAAGAAAAAGTGTTTATTAAGGAAAACCTGGTAAACAACATTTTTTACTTATGTATTTAAGAAAGCTGTTGCTATCTCTTTGTTATCAGTCAGCACAAGGAAGTGCCAGTGACAGGTCCAGATGGCTGTTGCTCCTTGACTTGTATTACATTGCGTGAAGCCAAAGCAGGTCAGGGAAAAAAAAGGAAAGGAAAAAAAGGTCAGTCAAGAGAGAAGTAATTTTAGTACCTCTAAAGTAATTTTCCATTGTGAAAATTTAAACTTGTCCCAGTCAACCTGTCACTTTTTTGAAAGGAAGCTGGTGTTGGCAGACATGAATAAAAGGTCAACAGAAACCACAAATCCAGAAGAGATTGCAGCCTGGAGCGATGCAGGCCATGTAAAGATGAAAAAGCATAGGCTACCATAGTTGGAGTTCCCACTCCTGGTTCTTCTTTAGTCCAAAGTCAGAAATAACTTCACTGATTGTGCCACTAGAGATTGCTTCTTTATCTCCACTGATTCTACTGCACAGTACCATTCTCGCCTGCTTAAAACAGGAAAAACAACCTCATCCAACAAGCTTACATTTTATTGCAACATTTAACAATCAGTAGGCCTAAATATATGAGGAATGATGACAATTGCTTGTCTCAGTAGGCCTGAAAGAACAATCTGGAGGATTCAGTAAGGCACAAAGCAGGAGAGCTTCTAAAACCAGCTGTGAGAAGTACTAGTCAGAGACTGAAATGGAATTTTTGTGAACTGAGTAGCCCAAGTTATCTTTTGCCATATCTTATCATAATAGATTACATTTTCAAAACTGACTTTGGCTCTTGTGTGCTTTTCTTAGACTCATGCATCTGTGAATATTTAGAAGATTATTTAAGTAGAAGTTTGAGAGTTTGAGTTTCATTTTAAATATTTTCTTGATTAGTAAGTTTTAATATATGAGTAGTGGAAATTTTGAATTTTGCATGACATCATTTCTGTAACTCCAAGATAGACAGGACATATTTGAAGTTGAAAAGACTGTTATTTCATTTGGGAAAAGATAAATACCCAAGAAAGTGCTGAGCTATCAAAACAATTCTGAGATACAAATTACATCCTGAGCTAATCATTCACATTCACTGCCAAAAGCATCTTCCTTCCTTACTTGCTTACAGTATTAGAAATAGCAGCTGCTGTTGAAATCTCCCCTGGAGATTGTTAGGATCTCCATGAGGAAAAGCTTTGCACTGGAGGCCAATTTCAATAAATAACAACTTTACTGCATGTGATAATTTTTTGACAATGATGCAAAAAGTTGGCACCTATTTTCATACATGTCAGCTGACGGAAGTCTTTCCAAGTATGCTGCAGCTACCCACCTATGGAGGCAAATCCTTGTGTCTTGTGCTTCTGCATTAATGGGAGGCCCCATGTCCCCTGCTCTCATAGCTTAATACCTAAGGTGCTCATTGCAAGACATAAGGTATTGACTGTAAGACACTATCCTTACAGCAATATTGCTGAAGTCAAATATCCTTCTAGATGACTTTTAGAGACCTTTGGTTCCCAGCAAAGTAAAGGAGGAACTTTTAAAATCCTGATCCATTTATGTGATTATTTATAAATACACATTGCCTTTCCCAAGGCCACGAACACTGTGAAAATAGATTGCTGTGCAATGCACATGATCCTTTGGATTGCAGCGGTTGAAGAAAAGATTTTTATTGCTGTAAGATTTTGAAACTAATCTTCACTCACTGAATTACGTGGGAAATGCATTTTAGATGCATTTATAGCACAAAAAATAAAGGAAGTGCTGAGGTTTCCAAAGAAGGCTGTTTTATGGTGTTGTAGTTGATCTCCTAAAATCAGACATTGATCAAGAGTTTTGGAAAATCCTGCTCATGTTTATTTTGGTGCAATTAAGGTCAGAGCTGCTCTAATCATTGTTTTCTTTAAGCAGAACCTCCAAATAAATTTTGCTATGATAAATTAAATATTGACAAAGAATAAAGTATTTCTGAGCAGGCATCAGTAAGAATAAGAAAAATCTGTTTAAACAATAAGATTAAAGGGTGCCCAATAGAACAGCTTGAAGAAGTGTGTTGTCTTCTAAAACCAGGTTATTTACGAAAGTTCCTTTGCCTTCTCTATTGACTCTTATTTTCTTGTATTGGCAGGTTTAATGAAGACTAATGACCAGTTTAACATTTCTTATGCTACTGATCTTAAATTTTAAAAAGGCCACAAAAAATCAGTGTCTCCAAACTGTTCTCTATGGAAACCACACTGTATTCTAAGAAGAACAGTTTATAGCTTCATCAATTTTTAATGAAATGAGTAATTATTAATATACTGTGTTTTTCCTTGCTTGTACCTTGATTAGTATGTATTCTACCTGGTCATCAATTCTAAAATTCGTGTATTGAGAAGAGGTAATAAAAATCTCTGAATTATGGAGTACATAGGAAAAGGTAGCATACTAATATCACTTTATAAAGGGAAAATATTCATTACTGGCAGTTTGGCATATTATTCAACACACGGAGAAATAGGAAATTTTCCACTTTTGTATTTATTCTTCAATACAATATTTTCTAATAAAAAATAGGAAAAAGACCCCATCATTGTGGATATAATTATAGTGAAATATTTTTGAAAAACCAAGTATAATCAATTACCTCAACCTTAATATTAAAGCACAGGAGAATCTACCACAGGTAGGAGATGGAAAAAATAACTTTTCCTTCTCCAATTACTATATACTTTCTCTTATATGAGCCCAAATATTTGGATGAGATGGTGAGCATTTGAAACTTCTCTTAAGGTATGATTTCAGTTCAGCTCAGTTAGTGTTGCCCTCTTTTGCCATGCATCTCATGAGGGAGAACAGAAGTGCCCTTCTGGGAATTAAGCTGTTCAGATTTCTGTCCATTGGCATTGAAAATTATCTACGCCACTTTCACTCTCCAAGTGCGATATTTGAAAAGTATAGTCACAGGAGCCAGGATGTGCTGAAGAATAACCTGTTTTGCCTGGGTACTCTGCTTATACTGACGTAGTGAAAAAATTCACTTTCCTTCAAGCACAATCCCTGCTTAGTTCTTAGCATAGTTTTCCCCATATTAATAACATCTTGTTTGAGTCTGCTGCTCATCTCACATTAGTCAAAACCTGGATCAAAGCCAAACGAAGTTAACAGATTTACTCTGGTGTAAATCCAGTGTAAAAGAAATTACTTTTGCATGCAGATTGACTTGTCTTGCTTTTCAGATTTCTTTGCCCATGCATGTAAAGCAAACCACTTTATATGCTACTCAAGGATAAAAACCTATCGTGCAGAAATTGAAATTTACATCCAATTTCTTTTTGCCCTGTAGATGCTGTGTCAAAGAAAGTAAAACATAAACAGTTGGTATTTCTTCCCAGATAAATCTTTTGTGCTCTGTATCCTTCTATGTCTGAGACTGGTTTTGCGTCTACTCCTCCATGTGTCACTTTACTTGAAATTTTAGCTATACCTTTGCTACAAATGTAATGCCTTATCATACAGAGTAATAGGTTAACTTCTGTGTTTGGGCAAGTTGTTCTTTCACAGTAAACAATGTCATCTGATACAAGAAATTTAAAAATATGTGCTACAAAGTGACACCAATACGGCAGTGTAATGTTCTACAAAAACTGCAGTTCCATATATTTTCCAAACCTGTTAAAACTATTTGAATTGATTCACTGACATTTTAAGGCAACAGAATTAGGAGTTTAAA
>WEIT01010305.1:20141-78142 GCA_013389985.1 Dryoscopus gambensis | reverse complement strand
TAACTTCATGAGAGTCAAAAGTTGGACAAAATTAAATCCAGCCATAAGACCATTCAAGAAGGGTCTTCTTCCTACACTGAGTGCAAGTTCCCTCCTGAGAGCCAAGTGCTCCTAATATGCCTGAAGAAATCCTGGGATCATAATTTATGGCTCCTGAGTTTTTTCTTCCTAATGTATTTTTCAGAGTGGCTTTCCCCAAAGTAGAATTCTTACAAGCTTTTCTAAACTATATTTTTAAAAAATAGCAATATTTCATTTCCTAAATGCTCCTTCTTCCCTAGATGTTTTTTTTTCCAACCCTAGTTTTTGCCTGTTTTGCAATACTGAAGTGTGTACATAGGATTAACAATTCTGCCCAGCTTTTTGGCTTCCATCTTTTTATTGGTGGTACTTGTGGTATGACTCACAATGATGATTTGTAAGAAATCATGCAAGAAGGCCTTCTGTGTGTGAATGTTTGGAGCAAAAACCAGCTATTCATCAAAGTAAATGGTGTTTGTGCTCCTAAAGTGGAAGCAAGAACATGGGATGTAATCATATGTTTCATCTTTGTTTATTGCCTTTGGACATCCCAGACAGAGTCTGTTTTAAATTGCAAAATGTTCAGCTGAAAAAATTCCATTTCAAAGCCAAAACTATACTGCAAAATTTAACAGTTCTTCCTTTAGCTGAAACCTTATTGAAACACCATCATTCCTTGCCGCTGATTTAAAAAAAAAATACCTTGTAAGGCTTTGTTTTATAACTTAGTATTACTATTTATTTAACTTACAGAATTGAACATGGCTTAGATGCATGCAGCCATGTTGTGTAGTTTTAATTAAAAAATGAAAGTTTGTAAGTTTAAACCTACATTTTTTTTAATTGGTTGTTCTAAAAGCATTATATTAGACATTTAAATAGCTGGTGTTTACATATCTAGACCTTCATAATGGGAACTGGTTTTTAATTAGCCCCCTTGCTACTGCGTTCTTTTTTATACTCATAGTAATTGATTTTAATATTGTCGTTTGTCTTTTAAGGAAATTTAACAATAGCATTCCAGTGGAACAAAAGCCTCCGCAGAGTTATTTCAGTGTGTGCTGAATGAGCACACTGAAAGCTCTAGGTTCATCTTAATACTCAGTTAGTCAGACTTCATTCAAGTGCTATTAATGAAATGAGTGTGCAATTTTTTGTGCTTTTTATTTTACCATCCCCATGAATAATAGGGCTCTTCACTTGAAAGCTGGATTTAAAGTTTATATATGGGGCATGATGGTTTTCTCTACCTTTATATAGAGATGCTTTTAAAACTACCTGTAGTTCNGAAGTCAGCATGTAGAATCCTTCAATATCAAGATGTGGTTTTGAGGCTTCAGTTGTGCATAACTTGGTGTCTATTGACAGTGCTTTACAAGAGCTTGCATAACTATGAGAATAAAATGTGAAACTGTGCAGGGATACAGAACTGATTTAATTTCATTTCAGATGAGTGATCTCATCAGAATAGCAGCTAAGTCTGAGATATCAATAGTACAAAGAATGAATACCTTGATCTACATAAGATTGGATTAGATAACTATAAAAATCCATAAATTGGCTAAGTCAGATCTTCTAGATTATGTAATTTCATGGTGCACCACTTATGACAGTTTATTTTTCTACCTTAGTAAGCATTTAATAGATGGACAACAATATGTACATATGTAATAGTTACCCTTCACTTTTTCATAATCGTCTTTCTTCTGTGTTCCAGTTTTACAGGCACCAGTACAGTGGGAAAGAGAAGCATGAGTCCTATTGAGGAAGAAACCTGTTCTGATGATATGGAAGAGGGAGAAGGCCAAGATCAAGAAAATGATCAGACAGTCTCCTGTGCAGAGTCCCTTTCAGATGGTAAGAAGAGAGCCAAAAAGTTGAAAAAGATCAAGACAGAACAAGTTCCAGCAGGTAAGTGCAATGTTCGTGCACGTGGTTTTCTGTTCTGTTTGAAACTGTCCTAGGCCTGAACAGAACTGAAATTGTTTTCCTGAAAGTATTCACTTCTAGCAGTAACTTACTCCATTACATTCCAAGTTCTTCTTGAAACTGAAGACTGCATCATACAAAAACTAAAAAAATTCAACAATCAAACCCAAAACAACATCAAAAAGTAAAGAACTCATGCCAAAGCAAAAAACTGACAACCAACCAAAAGCTGATCTGACACCAACCAAATAATGGAATCAGAATGTAGTTGATTTATTACTTCTGCTTACTTTCTTCCTTAAAATAAAGTTTTAAAAATATTTTTCAGCTATTCTTAATATTTTTTTAATGTGACTTTGTAGTTAAGGTTACTCAATGTGTTTTGTGTATCATAAGCAAAATCGAAGGCACTCTGATGTACGCATTAATACATGCAGTGTTCTGGTGTGGTGTTTGTAACCATAACTTATTTTGTGCTTTATTTGGCTGAAGATTTTTCACCTAGGGTTGATCTGAAGGTGGGTGTTTTTAGATTTTAATACCTATATATTTTTTTAGCCAAAATACTTGGAAGTGAATGTCTGACTAAATGCAGGCAGGTTACAATCAGATGGTGATGTTTCACCTGTTAATTTTTGCTGTTTTGTGAATTATTGCAGCTTGTACAAAAAGAAGTAAATAACTAACCTTAGGTCACATGAATTTAAACATCAAAAGATTTTGTTTTTATTGATCTATTTATTGTTGATTCTATTTCAACGTTTGTTAGTAATTTCTTGCAGAAATTGGACTATAATAAAAATTAAATCTTTTCTTAATTTGGTCCAGATGACGGTACCATATTAGTCATCTGGAGTACTGCCTGCATTGAAGTATATTCAAATATTCATAATTAAAGCTTCGTTTCAATATCTGCACTAGCAGCTTCTATCCAGAAAGTGGTATTGTATACCAAGCATCCTTTCTCCTGATTTGGTGGAGTAAAATCTTTCTTAGCTGATTCAAAAGCTGTGCTTGGAAATTGTTTTCTTCTTGTTACTCAGTAGGGCAGTTGGGGCATGTAAGCATATGTAAATGACAAGAGTGTCTACTGTAATTTGGAGTATAAAGTTCAGGCTGCGTATTTGGCATTATGGGAATATGCGTTATAGGTATTAGTGTGATTCATCTTTATTCTCCAGTTAATTTGGGATGGAAATATTCTTCCCTGTCTTAACAGCCTAAATAAAAATAATGACAAGTACACTTGGGAAAATAGTATTTAACTTTATCATCCCAATAATTGCAAACCCAAAATTACCTAATTACTAGGGTTAAAAATACAGTAATTAGCATTTATGTAAGAAGCCTCAGATTAACCTTTATTTTTTCCCTTTTTCTTTTTTTTTTTTTAAGTGCCTATTCATAAACAGTCTCTTGGTTTCTCTTTGTAAATATTGACTTGCCAGTAATGTATCTAGAGCCTCCCTCTACAGGAAAGTATGTCTTAATATTCTCTGAAAGAACAACAACATAAAAATCTTGATTTAATTTTTGTTCCATGATTCTGTCTTTTAGGAAGCCTCACAACTAGTTCCACTGGAATTTTTGAGGTCCCTGAAACATGGTAGGAAACAACTGCCTTAACAAGTGGAATTGATTGAAAGCAGTTGAGAGAATACACCTCTTGGAAGCCATACTTTATTTAAATAAAGTGGTGTTAACAAAGCAGTATGTGTCCTGAAAATCAGTTTAATTATTTTAAACTGTTTCTTGAACAATCACTGTCAGTTTTACTCGTGTGTATATCACCTAGTATATGACTTGTTGTTGATCCTGTGAAATCCTTGCTGTTGTAACTGATGTTAGGTTTAAGAAGCAAGACTCAATGTCCTTTGGTCACCTCCTTTGGCATGCTGGCTATGAACTGTACAAGAACTAGCACTCTGTGATTTTGTGCTAGGCTGTTTGCTCTGCTTGGGGAGTTACCACAGCTCTCCTAATATTTAGCTGTTTTTTCAGGCAGCATCAGTATGCTGTCAGCATTCTGGAAGCAGGTAGAACTGCAGTTTCACATATTGCTTTCTACCAGTTACTTTATCTGGGAACATTTGTTTGAATTTCTGTTCTCTGCCCCCACCCCCTGTGCAGGTGGTATTCATCTAAATACCAGCATTACACATACCTTACCCTTTCAAAAAACTGTAACTTAAAAGTTTCTCAAACATTAATTTCCTGGTGGGAGGTAGTTTTTCTTTGTTTTTACATCTGTTGTTGTTATTTCCACTTTTAAATCCTGATTTTGTAAAAAATGTTTTTTGGTACCTGTGATAAACCTGCTAACTGCACCAGCCCTTTATATGTTTAAAAAAAAGGATCTGCATTGGTAGATTTCAGAAAATGTTTGATATTTAAATTTTTGTATCATGGAAATAAAACCAAAATATGTATTTCCATAACATGAAAATTAAAGACATTTTCTTAGGAACTGGCTTGTTTTTATTTATTAGCACCTGGAATGGTTTTAGTGAAATCTTTTTTTTTTTCTCTCCTTCTTCCTAATATAACAATTTTTTGGTCATCCTGTGAGTATTAAACCCTTTTGTTCCATGGACTATTTTCAAGATATTTGTGAAATGTAACCAAGAAAAGCAAGCCTGCTGTCATAAGATTTAAATTGCTGTGTTTCCCTTGGAGGGGTGAAAACAAAAGAGTTCTACAAATCAGCAAGTTCAAAACCATTGCTCGGGAAGAGTGGAATATTAAGAAGGCTTCATCATATGGTATTTACACTAGAGTGGGAACCACTGTCATTTAAACATGGAATAACCTGTTTGAAGGTATGTCAAAATTCATGGGTTTTTAAATGACTGTGAACTTGCATGGCAAAGGGAAAAATAATTTCAAGATGTTAAATGTGAAATGTTGCATTTCTAACCTTAGAAGACTCCCAGAAGTACTATAATTAAATTGTTTAATAGCAGCTCTGTCATCACATTCTCACACTAAAATGTGGGAAAGAAGACTTGCTAGTATGATGCAAGGGAAGATTAGTAACTGAACTCTTCTGCTCTCAAGGATCCAGAGACTTTTCTTCCCCAAGAATCTTGACCTTAGGACTAAATACTTAAATCACTTTCATCTTGAATATCCAAAGCAATTTGCAAATTTAGTTCTCAGAATATGTGCAACACCTAATAAAAGTTGTATAGAGTATTCATCTCTCATGGAGGTGATTCAGGTAAATCACACAGTGTTCTCTCAAAATGTTGGAGTGAGTTATTAACTGTATATCCTAAAGAACTGGCATAACATGATTTGGGACAGATCTTAAAGAGTCATGATGGCAAAAGGATACAAAAGCATTTAAAGGGATTGTCAGAAGTACAGGTTAAGGGGCAAGGAATTAGCTGCTCAAGAGACACAGAGGCCTTGCTGTCTCAGAGAATCCACCTGGAGACTGTACCCTGAGGTCATTAGGATCTTCACTCTTGAACAGCAATGCTTATGGACCTGTAGGGAAAATAAAAGTCTTAATTACATCACAATACAATTCCTTCAAACTTGTTTCTTCAGAGTAGGCTACGTACATACTTCATTACAAAGGTTAACAGCTGTACCCACTATTTCTACGCACCTCCTCTCAATTGTCATTTTGAGAAGCAGGATGTTACTGATCTCTATCAGTAATCAATACCGCTTAAGAAAGCAGGGTTCTTCCATGTCTTAGTCTTTATGCGTGTTTGATTTTACTAGTTGATACCTGGATAAGCTACTAAACTGTGCTGGAGGGGGCTGTAATATTTCTAACACTAAATGTGGGTGGACAAGTGTCAGAGGTCAGGAACGGTGGTGTCCCAAGCAGTGACTGGCCCCACTGATCCCCTACCAGACCTCGCTGTTGTGTGGGGTTTGGTCCGCTCCCCTGCGCCTTAAATGAAATCATTAATTCTAGGAGGGAAAGAATGGAGCTTAAATTAGATCCACATTTATACCATTATGTATGTTTAAAGTATGTGCATAGAATTTGTTTTGGGAAAGCAAAGCTGTCATCATTAGTTGTGATGGCTCTGGGGGTTCCTGCTCGCTGGGGGTTTGTGCTGTTACTGAGTTTAGAGGTCACTGAATTACAGAATATCCTGAGGATCGTCAAGTCCAGCTCCTGGCCCTGCACCCGACAGCCCCGAGCCTTCCCCGTGTGCCTGAGAGCGTCGTCCCGGCGCAGCTCACTCCGCTCCCCTCAGGGCCGCGCGGGCGCCGCCCCTCCTCTCCCCTCCCCTCCCCGCCGGCCGTGTGGCGCCGGGGGCTGCAGCCGCCCCGAGGGGCTGTGCTTGTGCCCTCCGACTGTCGGAAGGAGCCGGCGTTACCTTGCCCTCGGTAGCGCTGACGTGGAACATTTTCCTCAGCACCGTGTGGCGGTGGGTTCCCCGCGCCCCTGCTTGGGGCAAGGTCAGGAGCGGCCAGTCCTCGCCGCTGGTCTGAGGGGACGGAGCTGGCGGGGCGCTGAGAAGGGTGTAGGCAGCAACAAGCAGCAATGTATAGAAGCGCTGGAAGATGGTGTTGAAGGAAGTGAGGAATTGCTTTGAGAAAATACGGGAATTTTGTGAGAAGTGTTTAAAAAAAAAGAGCACTTGGGAGTGTAGGCCTGAACATGGGAGTATCTGAGGAAATGGTGTGGAGAAACATGAGGGAGGTCTGGCTCAGCAGCAAATGAGGTAGGTGAGCTGAAACCTTGCCACTGCAGAGGAAGGAGAATGGGCTTCTTTGGCTGAAACTTAGACTTGACAGTGATAATTTATCTGTGGCGATGGAGTACTTCATTGCTCGCCTCAGAAAGTACGTTAAAATTATATTTGAAGTAATAATTTTCAAATTAATCTCAAGTATTTATGAGTGAGAAGTGTTAACGTGTCAAAATGCAGAGGATTGAAACACAGGATATAGGAAGTTGCTGGTAAACGAGAAAGAGAGAATTGTGTAGTGTAGACCAAGGGAAGCGTGTGAGTGTCCCTAAAGCATTGGTTTGAATGGGGACAGGTAAGAGACTGAACGAATCCCATGTGAAATTAAGATTGCTGCGAGTGCAACAGCCTGTTCTTGGTCTCAGATTTGAGTTTATGGTTTGGAGGAAGAAGTTAAGAGCTTCAGATGATTTAGATGGAGAATTAAATTTTATTATGGAACCAGTGGTAAAACCCAAGAGAGAGCTAGAAAGCTAAAACTTCTGGTGATTGTGGGAAAAAGTAAGTGTTGTAATTCTTTCTTTCTTTAAACTTCTGAGTTCTGTCTTGCTGCCCAGAAAACGTCTGGTATCCTGGATGTGTTCTCTGTCTTTAAATCATAGTAAACGTAATGCAGACAAAAATGTCCTCTGCAATTCAGCATCAGAGCATAAAGAATACTCCTGGCAATAAAAAGTTCTCGGCTTCTGATGTGTTTAGACTACTGCCAGCTGAGCAGATGTGTACACTGAAGAAGATTCCTCAAGTTACTCCACAGTACATTTAGTAAATGAATAAACATTTGCTTGTTTGTATTGTATTGTTGTAGCTTTAAACTTACACTAAACCAGCACTCCATGTGTGCTTCACAGAAATGCTGCCACGTGCTCTTTGGATGATGAGCAATAGATGGTGGGTTAGACTGAGGTTTAGAGAGTCATTGTATTCATATTTAGGATGTTCTTTGTGCTTTAACAGGTGTGCTGGAATCTCATTTTAAAAATTATTTTTTTCCATTGGAATAATTATTGGCAGCCATTGCTTCCATGAGTGCTATAGCAGATCACAAGTTGGTCCCAGCTCAAGGCAAAGTTGTATGGAACACATCTCTTCAGAAATGCAACATAGAAAACATTCAGCCAAACTGGGAAAAGTTAGATTTCCCTGTGCTTATATTAATTTCTTATAAGAGCTGATAGTTGTATTTGTACATGAGCCAGTCTATAGTCTGCAAGTTTTGCAAATAATGTTGTGGTTTATTACCAGAGTGACCCTGTATGATGGGGTTGGTAGTGGTGTGCAGCTGAACATGGAAGTCTGGAGGTTGTGGCTGTGCTGAGCCAGTTGAATCCTAATCTGTGATCTGTTTTCAAGCCATCAGATGACTGAAAATACAATTGTATTAAAGCTGCTTGCTTCAAAAAAATTTTGAAGTTAGCAATTGTTTTATAAGTCTCAAAAAGTTTTGCACTGTTACTAAGGTAAGAATGGCTATTTTGTTTGATTCTGAATATGTATTATAACTTTGAGTATTTCTTTCAAATGGGATTTTAAGCTTAGAATGTTTAAGGATGACCAAACATGTTTAGGTCATGTGTATACTCAGGGTGGAGTTTTTAAATTGTTGTTCTTTTTTTAAATTAGATGTTAGATGTCTGAAGTGTAGGATGCTTCTTACTTCAAAAATAAGTCTGCTCCAAGTATATGCATGTGTCTACTATTTAAAATTTTTGCATTAGGGGCAGTTTCTTGCCTCCTTGCAATAAATAACTGATACATATTTGCTAAAAATACCACAGTAATTTAAAATTGACCCTCCGTTCTGTTTAGAAAAGGTTTATGCTTCAGCCTTTCCTTTCAATTCTCTCATATGCTCGATTTAATTTCAGTTATCCTATTTTTGATGTGCTGTTGAGAAGCTGCCAGTTACCATTAGAAACTTCTTGCTACAATGGTGTGGAGCTGTTGAAAGTGGAAATAATAGTTCAGTTGTGTAGTCCTGTGCTGAGCATGTTGTCTTCAGTGAATAACACAGTGTTGCAAAGAGATGATTTACCGGAGAATTTCACCTCAGTATTGCTGGACTCCCTCACCCGTAGACTAATAACCCTGTCTGCTGGGTTGTGCCAAACTCCCCTGGGGTTTTACAATAATTGTTACTAAAACAGATTAAAACATGGTGGTGCTAAATGATGAGTCTGTGAAGAAGTTAATGGAAAGTGTTTATACTGGCAAATTTTAGGAGGTAAATGAGGTGTTGCTTGAAATGTTTAGTATTCCACTCTTATAGAACAGATCACTGTATTTTTAGTACTTTAATCAGGTTTCTTAATTGAAGTAAATCCTTCTGTCTCATAGAGGGTGCAGCTGTAAGGTGTTCTAAAGTGTTTATAGCATCTTAATAATAATTTGTAATGGATACTTGCAATTATGCACTGAGAAATTTTTGAGACTCACACCTTTGGTTTTAGTAATGTCCAAGAACAGGAATTTAACATCTGATTGTTCATCTAATTCATGTCTAACGTGAAATTTCAGATGAGGATGTGTCTAAAGCAAAGTGGAGATTCAGTGGCAGAATCACTTGTTTAACATCTTTTAGCCTTTTAATGCTTCTTTTTGCTTTTTGAAGAAAGAGCTAGAAGAATTAGACTAAATATAAACTAAGTATGAAAATATTTTAGACTGATGGTTTTAATAAATACCTCTTTTCCTTACTACTACTCTGAAAGATATCTTGAAGCACTGATGATGACAGTAGTAATAAGTCAATTCAGTATGAATACTAGCTCATACTAAAATCTAAATTAATGGAGTTTATCCTGAAAAAAAATACAGCAGCAGCTATACAAACGCTACAAAACTGTTGAACTTGTAAGAAAACTAAAGAATAGAATGATGCTCAATTTAATATGTTTCCATATGAGTAGTGATCAAACGTTAGCAGGTGGAGCTGGTTTTTTGCCTTGGAAGTAATCTGTAAAAGACCTGTGTCTGAAATTGCTACTCCAACATGTAAAATAGGTCTAATAAGCCGTAGTAAAAAGTAGCATTTTCTGAGGAAAGTGCACTGTTTTTCGTGGCAGTAAAAGGCTTCAGTGTTCTGAGAGGATTCCCAGTATAGTCTGGCAGTTTTTGAAGACTTGCTGAATGTACAAAGTGGTATTTGAAGAGACATTGTCTGGTTTCTTTTCGTGTATATGATACCTAATCTTAGGGCATGTGTGTTACGAGCACGAGCCAGAAGCTTTTGTGCACGTGTCCCAGTATCTTCAAAAGCGTAAAGCCTTTCTTATTCCGGCTTCCCAAAGCAGGCCCTCAGGCCTGTGTATTTTGGTGAAACAGAAGATTTTCTGTCAGTAGGTGCTTTTCAATCTAGTGTAGATGTTTTCTCAGTTCATATAAGGAACTTGGAAAGTTCTGTGTTTTGCTTCTACAGGAGTTCAGACAAGACAAGAATTGTGATATGTTCTGAATTCCAGTTTCTTCAATAAAGCTACTTCCCTGCATTCCTTCCCGAGCATATTTCAACAGTTTAAGGTAATGCACAACAAATTTAAAGGCGGCTATCACATTCTCATGTATTTCTATTTTAAAAAATGCTCACTTATGTTAAATAAACCAACTTTCTTGTTTCCTGAATGCATGTCTGAAAACAAACAACGCACACAAACACAGCATTTAGAAATGCAGTAAAAAAAACTTTGAAAAATTTTGAATGTTTGCATTACATACAGTTTTATTTGTGTGTATTTTATATTTAGGAATAAGTTATTGGGATAAAAATTCTGCTTTGAATTGAACAATTTCAAATGTAGTCATACAGTTTAAGGTAGATTTGTGAACTGTAATCAGTATTTATAGCTCCATTACTTGTTTTGGCAAATAGATTTCATGTTGTTTCTCTCTGCAAGAACTGAAATTATCACAGTGTTTGAAATTGCAGTCTCTTTAGCTTTCACAGGCTGTTGTATGACTCAGGCAATCTGTGTAATCTCAGGGTGTTCATGGGTAGAGCACTGCATCTCCACATGCAGAATATTTACCTGAAGTGGAACATAAAATGAATGATCTGGCGTGATGACTGTTTAACATACTGTAAGGATTGTGTTCAGCCGTGCTGCCACCAGTGCAGAGGGATTCCTGCAAGCAGGAAGGCTGGGGGCCCTGACAAACATCTAACAGCCTGAGAACTCTACATTGTTAAACATGATAAAAGCTAGAGAAAACTGCAAGAGTTTTGCTTGGAGGCTGGAGAGCTAACCCAAAACCAAAAAAATCCTACAATTGCTGAAAGAAGATGGACAAAGGTTATCAGTAAAGATGAGAAGTTAATTAGCTGTTGAACTCTTGCCTATGTCTTCACATTTAATGTTTCTTAAACAGAACTGAAAAGTCTTGTGCAGGTAAGATTTCGTGCAGGGATGCCCTTTGACAAATGTGACACTAGAATGAGAAAAGATAAAACTGTTTTCCTGTCTTGTTGCATAGCATGCAATTCCATCAACACTGCCTGGAAATGTTGAGCACTCAGCTGGACCACAGGATATAGATGTTTCACACCGGAGAAGATTTTATGTGTCTTGTCCTTACTAGGGACAACTAATTAGTAGTCACTGACATATTGCTGTTTAACATGAATGTAATAGTGTAACAAGCTCTAGGGTTACTCCAGTACTGTGGTATTGGTATCACAAATCTTTACAGGAACCTACTTTTTTATTATGTTAGCAAACAATACACAAACATTTAGTCAAACAGACACTGGAAAATGAAAGAAATGGTTTGTATTGTACAAATTCCTTTGCTTTTTATTCTTTTTACGTCTTTAATAAGAACCCTGACACCTCATTTAATCATTTAATTTTAGTTTGTAAAAGTGAGAAATACTTTCTTATCAAGCATTCCTAGTAGGTTTACAATCTGTATGTTTGTTTGAGACAGCTGTAAGATGCTAGATATACTTTATGTTTTTCAGCTTTCTGCTTAGTTTTTCTGTTTATAGATAATTACTGAGACTGTTAGCAGATTTTGCTGAGAAAGGCATCATGAAGACTTTGAAGAGAATATTCAATTTCTATTCCATCCTGGTTTGGGGAGGTCTTGGTTGTATTGAAAGGCACTTTCTAAAAATAAAATACAAAAATGTGTTGTCTAGCTCTAGATGGGAGTATGTGATGACTGCAGATGTGTATATGATATGCAGAGGAAGAATAAGGCCAAGCATTGGCATCTCAGTACTGTGGGAAACAGAATGGAGTAAGTGATCTTTCTGGCCTATAAATCTGACTGGAGTTATGTTTGCTAACAGTCCAACTGTAGAAACTTCTGGGAAAAAACAACAGGAAGCTGACACTTGTCTGGTGTTCTGAGTAATGTAAGTGCCAGCTAACTCATGTTCAGGAAACTTGGGGGTTTGTCCTTTTTTCTTAATGCTGAAATATATTTGCATCTCAGATAGGTTTAGAGTTCAGTCTGGCAAAAAGGTCAGATGATTTTCAAGTTTCCTCTAAGGAGAAGTGAGTTGCTTGCCAAATTTAATGTAGTCTAACCTAGAAAAACAGAAAGTAAAAATGTTTACTGTAGTGAGATGTAAATACAAGTACTTGTAGTAGATCAGAAAAATTTGCAGGACTTGTGACCTTTATATATTTTTCATTGCTGCTCTTGCTTTGTGTATTCTGAACTTACCAGATATCAGTGTTTACTCCATAGAGAGAGAGCCCTACTAAGATCTATCCATATTCAAACTAAAAAAAACCCCATCACACTGAATTTTCAAAGCTTTTAGTGTAAGCAGAACAGAGCTATTATTGTAGATAACAAACAGGGTGCTGCCATGTTCCAGACTTTTTTCTGTGGAATAGAATTCAGTGTGAATGATTCTCAGAGAAAATCTGAAATGTACCAGTGATCCCTCTGGTTGGGTGGATCCATCTTAGCATGCTCTGGCTGGGTTTTAGGTAACTGAAATTAGTACTGGAAACTGGAATGGAAAAAATGGGTAATATAAATAAGTTAAAGCATCCATAATCATAGATACACAGTATCTGCTTAATAATAAAGCTAAGGCAGGGACTTAACAGCCCTTATAAAATTCGAAATATCCAAACAGAAGAATAACTGGAGAACTGACATAGTTGAATTAAAAATCATGAGTGCTTTACTTGTATTTCATTAAAAGAAGGTAATGGTTTAGTGATTAAATAATATTATGCCACATTCAAAATCACAGTCTCCCACTCCCCCTTCATTTCCTGAAGTTTGAGTCCTGTTTAAATAATTGTAGAAGTGCTTGGCACTTAGTCATATTCAGACATGCCAGTTCATGCACTTCTCTGTGATCCAGCTCACTCTCACGTGGCTGCAACTGTCTCGCACCTTTCATGCTCTGGAAGATTTTTTTTTCCCTTTTAGCACTGAGTTGAGTGGGAGCTACAAATGCAAGGCTTGGAGTTTGAGCAGCTGCATGAGTTCCCTTGTACAACGCCCAATTCTGATGCCATACGTGCTACTGAATATTATATTCTACATAATCCTGAACTTGGAAGCTGAAAAGCCTCTAGAAATCATTTGTCTGAAACTAAAGCAATTCTTCATAGAGTGATTTGTACCTCTTCCACACTGGGATGTTTATCCCAAGTTTAACACTGAAATTTGTGGTTGGTGGGAATCTGCAAACATTTTGATCTTTTTTTAAATATGTACTTACTTGAGGTTTTATAACAAATATGAATTATGAATTTTTCTTCTCCTTTAGTTTATTTGTATTTCCACTGCTCTGTTGAGGATTATACAGCCACATACAGCTTAACCAGAACAGTTCACAAATGCATTTTCAAACTTAGTGTAGAATAATTTAAGGAATTTCTTACTTACCTTCACAGTGCTTTTTATTCTTGAGACACAATCTTATTCTCAAAAGACAGAAATCCTTAATTATTGGAACTATATGTAAGTAGCTATGGCTGGGAGACTCAAGAATGAGTCAACCTGCAGAGGTTTGAATGTTTTGTACATGTGAATTTAATACCGTAATAACTGAAGTTTTTAGTTGAGGATGGTTCTTCAGGGAAGCTCTGAAGATCTACAGCATTGTAAGGGGAAACAGTACAGTATTTC
Source organism: Dryoscopus gambensis (assembly GCA_013389985.1). Taxonomy (NCBI): domain Eukaryota; kingdom Metazoa; phylum Chordata; class Aves; order Passeriformes; family Malaconotidae; genus Dryoscopus; species Dryoscopus gambensis. Next base: position 64,370 of record WEIT01010305.1, on the reverse strand, counting down.
CTGTCTTTGCTAGCTCTAGATAGAGTAATCACTCTGGCAATTTTACTGGCACGTCTTTCAGTTTACTGTAAAATCATATCACAATGAACTTCACATTTTTCCAACAAAATCAGACCAGAAAAAGAATATTTCAATAGATCCTAGGGCTAGAACTGCTCTAGCACTTAATCCAATGGTTACTGTAGAGCTGTTTTAATGCTACAAAGTTACCAGAGGATGTTCTACTTAACTTATATTTCATTAGTGTAATATAAGTGTGTTCTATTGCCTGGTTTTGTTCTGTTCTTCTTCCCTTTAATAGCCACCTAAAAGGAACAGCCACTGAATTGCTAAAAATGAGGATGAATGACACATTGTAAGGAAAGAGGCTCTATGCCAAATTCCACACATTTACACTGCCAACAGTTATCCACAATGTTGGCAAAGTGGAGAAACACTTCTGAGCTGCTCTGTTATTTATGAGACAGATAATTTTTTTTCCTGGTAGGATGGCACTGGATAATCTGATGTTTGTCATTGTCAGTTTGGCTACCAGTTTTTAGGGTGACATTGGGCAACACACTTTAACCCTTCTGTGTCTCTGGTTTCTCCATCTGTAAAATGGAAATGATAGTTGTGTATCTGATGTTACTCTGAGATTGAATTCAGTTAAGCTCCATAAGTGTATTTTATTTTCATGTGAGGCATTAATGCATTTTAAAGGAATAATTGCTTATATGAATTTAGTACTTATTTACTCGGGACTATGTGAATTTTTTTCATGAAAGCAGTACATGATGAATTAACTTGTTTTACATCTGCTGTAAATTGTTCGACAAAATCAGGTACGACAGTTTTCTTCGATTTCATTTGACAAATATGACCATAAACACTTAAATATATTCTGCCTCATTTGTTCTTTCTGAAATCATTCCAGGATCTGTCTGCACTGTGAAACACCATGTTTTCGTGTCTTGGTCCTTTCCCCTTCCCTCTGCCTCCACAGTGTTTTAACTAAACTGTGTTATTTAACTGAACTGTGTTATTCTGTATTTTAATTCAGTGCATAGGGACAGTGTTGTTTTATAGAGTCTTGGTTTATGCAGTGATCTCACTCCCTGCCCCCCCTGCCTTCTTGTCCTGAAAAGACCTGCAATGCAGCTTTTCCTGGTATTGTAAACTCCCAGCACAGAGCATGGAGTTAGAAATGTGTGTTCATTGGGTGAGAGTGTCAGTTTGAACAGTGCGTTCTGTGGAAGCCAGTGAATATGCCAGTCAGAGAACAAGAGAGTCCCCTAATGGGACAGACTCCAAGAGATCTCCCCAGGTTAGGGTGAAGCCTCCCAGGATGCTTTGTTCTGCCATACCAGTGCGCCCCAGTTCTGTTTCCCTGACTGGCCCAGTGATTTCCCTGCCCCCTTTCCCCTTACATGTCAGGGTCCCACCCATGCACCGCCCCTGTGCGTGAGACCGTCAGTCCATGTGCTCTCTCCGCCCCCCTCATCCCCAGATAAAATCCCCAGGCCCGTGGCTCGTGCGCGCTCTGTGCCCTCGGGAGCCGTGTGACAAACCCGCTCCGAGGTCCGCCCGCGGGGAGCCTTCTCACCTCCTTCATCGCCGCCGTGCTGTGGAGCCGACAGCGGCCGGAGCTGTGCGGGGCCGGCAGCCCCGCCGCGCTCCCCAGGGAGGTCTGCGGCTTGCCACACCATCGCAAGGAACTGCAAACTGCAACAGCGTACGAAGGCTTGGTGCATTTGGAATGTAATTACTGTGTAAGAGATTTCATACAGAAGTTCATTCTGAGCAGCTGCCTTAGGCAAAAAAGACAAATTCTTACTTTCTGAGATGTCTTCACAGCAGTAGGCACTGAAAGCATGCCTGAGGTCCTGCAGATAAATATTCACTGTAAACCTAACCTGGGCAGTTACACTGCTATGCTGGTTTTTAATGCAACTTGAATGCTACACAGGAATAATGCAGCTGGGAGAAGGCAGGGGAAATGAAGTAAAAGAACAATTCGAATAGCTGTTCTTCAAAATCATAGTCCAGGTTTTCTTGGTTAATATTTCTATATTCATGTAGGAATGGAGATCTGTGGGACAACAAAGCCTTTTTGTCTTGATATTTGTAGGAAAGGGCACAAAGTTTTTAAAATGCCTTGAATAAATATATAAAAATACTTTCCAGTGACAATTAGTATCTGCTACAGTTGTCTTCAGATATTTTCCTGGTGTAGTTTAAGCGTCATGCAAGCACAAAGAGAAGGGTTTATTGTGTTGCATGTGGGCAGTGTTGTGAGACATACTAATTTCAGTTCATATCTAGTGTATTCCATCTTCCCTGACAGACCAGGAATTCAAGGTTCAGGCCACTTATTTGTAATGCTCTGATTGCATTACAAATGGCAGTGAGTTGAAATTGGATTTTAGTTGTTTTAATAATCTAATTATTATTTTTGCTTTTGAGTTTGTGCAGAAGACAGTGCATACCAAAGAAGAAACAATGCTTCCATTTATTTTTTATTTCAACTTCTATGTGTGCCCTCTTTGTATCCTTATAGTTTTAATTTTTGAATTAAGACTTTAACATTCATTTCACATTAAAGATTTTTTTTTTAAGTTGCAGCAAGTCTTTCTTTTGTTTTATTCCAGTACAGAGTTTTCTCTTGTGCTGTGTTTGGACTTATTAGAACATCTAAGCAAAGACTGAAGATTGCTTTTTTTAAAGGTCGCATACATTCTGCCAACTACGCACATTGTTGGTGAGCCAGATATCTCCAGGAGAAGGCTTATGAAGGTGGCTTGGAAGTGTCTGGGATTTAAAAACCATGCAGAGTAGAAACTCATAAAATACATTATTTATGCCAAGAGAGTTTTTTGAGTGTAGAGAAAAAGTCTCTGGGGCTCACAAAGAAAAGTAGCAAACTATAAAAAATATTTTTAATTTGCTTAGGATATAATTATTCATATAATGTATGTAGTGCCTGCAAATTGCAGTATCCAACTCTGTAATAGGAGCACCTCAAGTTTCAACTTGAACTTACTTTGGTCCGAAATAATTTAGCCAAGTTGAACCATACATAAGTCACTTACACGTATTTTTTTTATTTACAATGTAAAGTTAAAAATATTTTGCTGTGATATCAGTGTTGAATGTGTGCAGTAAGAGAGGGATTTTTGTGCAAATTAACTTTAGCATTTATAGCTTCCTGACCTTCAACTGCCTTTCTTTCCAAGTTGCAGTCTTAGATTGCTGCAACAGAAAATCACATTTATAAACAGAAATAATGTAATTAATGCTTCTGATTAAAAGCTTATGGAGTCCTAGTGTACACAATGCTCTCAATTTAAAAGGTGAACAATTGTTAATTTTCACATGATTTCCCTTACCCTGAAGTAGTAGTGTGTGGACATGCATGTAAGTTTAGTATCACAGGAACTTCTGAGGAATTGTTTCTTGTCCTAATGCTGGGCTGGTGGACCCTCATGTGACAGTGGGACAGAGGTCGTTGTTGGAGAGTGTGCGAGGGGTGACTTGACCACCTTATGAAGCCTTGGAGGTAAAGAAAAGGGAAGTAGAAAAGACAAGTGCTATCAAGACTAATAGAATTGCAGTATTGAAACACCACCCAACAGGCTTGCTTCAGTTTGAGGTTCTTTCTCCTTAAATATACAAAGAAGGACATTAAGGCCAGAGTTTCCAAAGATTCATTGGTTTGACCTTCCTGAAAACCTTTGCTTCTTTCCCAAAAACATACTATAATTTCTTTGACCTCAATTTAAAAATTCTGTAGTGCAGAATTCGAAGTCTTTAGGGACTTTGTACGGACCAAGTAGAAACTGTGTGTTATTAACTGCTTTTTAATAAAAAGACCAATTTTATAAACAAGGCACTCAAACCAAATGTATTCAGGGCTGAGCTTAATTTCACTTTTGCACAGGCCTATGCAAACCGATAGGTGTTTGAAATGACTGGGTCAATAAATAGCAGTATATAATGAGATTTTAGTAACTAAATCGACTTCAGATGAGTTAGAGTTCAAACTTTGTGCAAACAGGTGCAATTGAAGTGGCTTGAATGAATTTGATTATTGATGTTTCTTGGGAGGCTGAAAGAGACTGAGATAAAGCTTTTTGAAAGGCTGCACGTAATGAGGAGTCGCCAGTGTATTTCCCCACATAATTTTAAGATGTTTTACCTCCTGGACAAATTTTCTATTTGAAATGTTATAAATTTGCCATTGTTGCAGTTGCCAATATTGTGTCACATTTGCAGCATGAAATCTCCTAATTTACTGTGCATTAGCTTGAACTACTTTGCACATATACAATTAGAAATTATTAAATAGGGTTTCAGTTAAACAATCTTCCCCTGAGAAGCTCAAGTGGAATTTTATTTCAATAAACAACACCATTCGGAAGCCATCTGTTTGAAAAAAATATAGGACTTGGAATCTAGTATTTCTGTCTGCATTACCTGATACGGCATTGTTGACTCTTGTGTTCGTAATTACATGAAACCCACACACAGGATATAAAAATATTGGGATTTATATGGTAACTCTAATGAATGTTTGTGATTATTTGTTTGCCGCTATAAATTGTAAGAACACCAATCAGTTGATCTCCTAACTTGCATTTCCCCAAAGAAATTTGATGTTCACGGTCTCCATCACTTTCCTAATCCATAATTATTTTTCATAAGTTAAGTGGAGAAATAATGTCATACACATGGCAAACTGTGAAAAACTTCATGTTTTGTTACCTTTTCCTTAGCAGTTTCCCATTTGGTGCTTTACTTTGGATGGTATATACAGCCAATAAGCAGGTGGAAATTGGGTCATAGGAATCTTTCTGGTGCCAAAAACCAACTTAATGGAAACTGTTAAACATAGCTGTGTTTTGTAAAGGAGCTTTACTGTTCTCATTTGACTTTGGCATAATGTTCTGTATTATGTATGTTTGAAACAATTGTAAATTAATGCTGAATCCAGTTGGCTCTCATCAGCCCCTGTCAACAGCCAACATGTTTCATACAGATATACATACGTTCACTGGAAATGGGAAGTCTTTTATTTGAAATGTTACAGCTTTATTTTTACATTTTTATGATATTTAAATTTCAATATTTTTAATCTAGACAAGAGCTGAAGCTGTAAAATTTGTCTGCTGAAAGCTGTTTATTAGTTTAATGCTTACTTTGAAAATTATTAAATTAAGACAGGTTTTTGAGTAGGACTGACAGTTGAATGGGTGATATTTAATGCTGCACAGAAGTCTTAAATTTCCTGCTGTTTTCCTACCTGACTGACTGTTCTTAAAGACAGATTTTTTGAAAGTCAGTACACAGCAACTACTGTTGTCCTGTTGCTGTGTGCTGTGTGAATTAACACAAAAGTGTTAATTCAGATGTTGACTTTAACATCCTGAAGTGAAGAGCTATTTTCTATGTGAGTATGGAGTTCTGAAAGATATCTGAACTTCATATTTCACTCAGCTTTGCTTTTCCTTGTTCTCCTTTAGGATTCATGCCTCCAATTCAAAATTTTTCCCAAGTAGATACTCATAACAAGAAAATAAATTAGAATGCATTCTGTGCTATTCAAAGTACTAGAAGCAGGTCTTAGCTATTTGAATTATATAATTATTTATTTGTAATTAAATGGATATGTGCTTTATATAATCCTTTTTTCTTTCAAAAAAGGGGGTTCATATAAAGATTTTATAGAGCGTATCCTATCCTATACTGAAATAAGTGTGTTCCTTTATATAGTTGAAATAAAAATCAGGTTTATAGTCAAAATAAAAATTAGGTTTATATCTGCAAGAAAAAAAAAATTGAAATGCAATGGAGGAAATATTTCTGGAGAAGTATTGTACTCAGCAAGATTTTGCAAGATTTTCCATACAGTTGAAAGATTGGTTTGCTTTTAAAAGTTTGGCAAGATGAGCAATTTTTTTGAGGACATGCAGATCTTTTATTAAACTTGAAATGCCTTTCAAAAGAAAAGACAAACATTTCCTCATCTCTGTATCAGAATTTGTAATAATGCAAATTCATGTTATATGTTAATGCTTCCTTCATTAGCTTTGATGTCTAATTTTGAAAACATTAAATTTTCTGTGGGCTAAGTGACACAAATCTTGCCATACTTGAATTTTTTTTTTAGTAATAAACCCAAAACTAGCTAGAATGCTCTGGAGTGACTTACACCAAATTCTGTCAGATTTATTGATGTAAAATGTTTCAGGGTTTGTTTGTCACAGTTTGTCAGAGTTAGGAGTGAGTTAAGTCTGTGTCTGGAATTTTAACATGTGAGTCACAGTGAGATCTTCAATAACAAATGTTTTGACTGGGTGTCCCAGGTGGAAGAAAAATTGGTCACTTAGATCTCACTGAAGAACAGTTCTATAGTTCTCTCTTGATTTTACTTTTTTATTGATGTTTGATTGTTTCCTGTATGGAGAGAAAAAACCCAACCAACATTCACACAGCTTCTTTTATGGGCATGATTCACCACTGTGGCAATCGAGCAAACCTTGGAAGAACACTGTGTGGGGGTTTGCCAGTGCTTTGAAGTGCAGGCAGCCAGAGCTGTTTGGACATGGTTTGACTTGAATGTTGTGCTAATGTGTGATTTCCAAAGTTCCTGCTTGTGGTTCTCCACACAAATAAAAAGAAGACAATCACAATGCACCCTCATACATTTTTCCTACAAACAAATAAGAAATGTGTAATAATGAAGGGGCATTGAAAGTATTAAAAATGCAAATTGCTATCTTATGAATAAATAATTCTTATGAGTAAAGACAGAATTAGTTACCTATAATGTTAAGGGAACAACTCTGAATGTTGTCCTGATCCTATTTTTGGTATATCTACAAAGGGTTTGAAATTCCAGTTTTGTAGCTTGGGTGTAATTTTACAATATATTAAAGAATATCGGTTTCATTGGGAACAAGTACTTGTCTCAGGTAGGAAATCTTCCTCTGGCATTTGGCTAAAACCATAGGAAAAACAGACAAGTAACAGCTCAAATTTTGTAAAAGTTATTTAATGAAGGCCATCCCTGCAGTGAAGATCCATTTGTAAGTATGACTGCATGGGAAGTTTCCTAAAATAATCATAATTATATTAACTTTTATTGAAATTGAAAATTTGACAACTGACCTGCAAATTGCAACTGATGCAATAGTGAGAAGAAACAGGTTTGTCACAGGCTTCATAACGTCCAGTCAGCTGGAAATGGACAGGCTTGCTTTGTTTCCATCTTTCTCTTGAAGCCCATACACCTTTAAGCTTTTTTTGATCTAAGTGGAAAGCAGATTTCTCTCTGGTTCAGTTTTCAGTCAGACTATTTGTCTTTTATTCCTTGGTAAATGTGAGACTTTGCTGGCTGTTTGCTGGCTGTGCCCCCCGCTCCCCTGCCAAGGGTGAGCGCTGACAGCTGTGTTGCTACATTCTCTGAAAGATTAGGCACAGCTTTTCCTTTTGCCCCCCTTTTACTCACTCAGGGTTTATAGTTCACCTCTTAGAAAGATGTGATACTTGAAGGAGACAAACTCAGGTGTAAAAATTTCATAAAATCAAAGATTCTTTGTATTAGCTGGCATCTATCATACAGCTGAGAAAACACTGAATATACTGTGTATACTTCCCTTCTTCAGTTCTAATGTTGTTTTGGGCATAGCCTGTGCACTCTCTGCCATCCATTCCTGCACATAACTTTGCTAAATTATGTTGCATACATGTCTATGTCACAGTTCTGAAGCCAGTTTCCTTCTCAGTTGGCTGGCCCTCAGCACAGCACACCTCACTGTTCTTTCTCCATGCACAAGTTTTCTGTCTTTCTGTGATCCACAGCACTTCTCAAATGCTTCAGCTTTTGAGGTCTGGTTGTGGCTGTTGATCTTCTTTTCATTTTGGGGGGAAATCTATAGCTTAAGACCTTGGCTTGCAGGAAGAGTTTGGGTGAATTTGTTGCTGTCTGGCTCAGACACTCCATTGTCCTTTTATATTCCCTCGTAACTGGAAGCTGCTAGGGTGGGACATTTTCCACAGCCCCATGTCTGAGACATGGATGACTCAGCCCTGACAGCATATGGCTGATTTCACATCCTCTTAATACCTCTTAGGTATTTAATGATACAGCAGTTTCATAACCACAACCACAATTCCTACTTTGCGCACAGATAGATTTCCCACGTCGGCACAGATGCTTTTCCAAAGGTATTTTCTTAACAGTTCTGAGTATTTTACCTACAGGGTGCACTGGTGGCATTCTCTATTTCATTCAATACTTATTCACCTGACTGCTTCTTATGTGAATAGTATGTAAGAGGTGTCAGTGTGGAATAAAATACGAAAAGTGAGAATTATCGCACCACATAACTTCTAAGTAGAAAGGTGATTTACAAAGCCACCAGCTACTTTATATAAATCTCAGGATATAACCAGTACTTCTCTGAGCAAGAGAATCTCTCTCTGATTATGAATCAGACACATGAGAAAAACTAATAGGCACATAGAAGGCTAGAAGCTTGGAAGCATAATTTTGGTTTTGAAAGTTGTGGCTTCAAAAGCCACATCTTTTTTTCCCCCTGCTGTTGTTTCAAAGAGAATAATAGCATTATCTGTTATTTTTGACTTGCTCACAGTAAATTTCCAGACGGGAACAGTAGTCTTGATCCTGGCTTCATACTCCTACCTTGCTGTTATACCAGTTCAGGGAAGTGAACTGGCAGAAGATAATTCCCTTTTTTTGTAAGGATAACGTATTGCTTGCTTCACTCCTTGAGCCTACGGAAAAAGATAAGCAGGGTCCTTTTGACCAGCATCTTGTCAGGAGATGCTGGGTTGGGGGGGGGAATAAGAATGTGTGACCAGAGACATGACAAGCCCCTAATGTTAGTGCCTAAGGATTGCATTGCATTAGCTCCATCATCCCCACTTTCTCTGTCATGTTGAGCATTTTCAAATTAAATTGCTTTACTTAGATTTTCCCAGACTATTGTATATATGAACTTATTAGCTAAAACTCAGAGTGTTAAAAACTCTTTAGAAATTGAAAGAGCACTGAGAAGGAAGAATTATTAAGAGGCAATTTTAATTCTTCTAATTTTATATTAGTGTACATTTTATTATATCTGCTTGTAATTCATAATGTTAAGTATATTTCTTGCATATGAGGAATATAATTGAAAAAAATTTTAAGCTTCAGATTCTGCAGGATTAATGTTTTGGCACTCAGTCCAAATATCTACAAATTCTAAATGAGTACTCCTTGAAGTTATGCTGCTGTACCAAATATCCACATGTGATAGTCTGGGATGTAGTTTGGGTAACTATGAATACCATAGCAATCCTTAAAACAAACAAACACACAAAGTCCTAAGAAATAACAACTTAGAAAATAAACATGGTAAACTTCTTCAGGTTTTTTTTAAAAGTAAACTAGAGACGTGTTCTGTATTGTCCTTATTGAAAAACAAAGGTCTGGCAACTTATTCTCTGAGATACTGGAATGACCCAAAGGCTTGGAATTGAGATTTGATATTGGCAGGAAAGTGACCTGCCTGTTGAGCATATGCTTGTTGTTATTTCTGTGAAAAATCTACATATTTAACCAAGCTTTAACCCTTTTAGGCATAACTCCTAGTATGATCTCTGCTTGCCAGATTTAAACAGCAAAATCTTTGATAATTGTATTCCCAATTATTTCCGTAACCTCTCTCCAGACGAAGTATGTGCATACAATCTCCACTGAGCTGTTGGATACACTCTGTCCCCTCACAGGTCTCAGTGTGACTGGACTGCAGATATTCTGGCATAATGAATTGAGAAATCTTTAACTGCTGTGGAAGGTAATTCAGCTGAACCCAACAGGCTCAGGAAGGCAGTTCCATTTACTGGGGCTTGATGATAAAAAGTTAGTAAAAGGAGTGACATCTTAAGACTATCACAACTGCCTCTAAAGTGTTTGACCCCACCTGGGGAACTCAGGTAGGTGAATTTCTTGGTTCCCGGGTTCACTTCCTCTGTCAGCTCTGCAGCTTAGCTGTCCCATTCCAGGGCTGCAGAACCAAAGGAATATTGGCTTTGTGATCATTGTAGGTCACGTGTCTGTGTGTTAAAATTTAAAAAATAGCAGCTTCATTTCACTTGCTCAGCAGTGAACTGTAGATTTCCGCCCCAGTTTTTATCCTGAGGAATTAGAATAAAAGGTTATGAACCTAAATTTTGGATGTGGCTAGCATGAAAAAAGTACAGTGTGTGAAAGGTTGGCCTTATTTGATATTACCAACAGTTAATGGTTACAGAGTGTTTGCAGTTACTCAACCTTTTCACCTGCTGCTGAGAGAGTTAAGAGACACGACAGTTAAATCTGATTATAATGATTTTAAGGATGTGTTCTGTCCAAGGCATTCTGGAAAACTACTGAATAGCAAAAGTTCTGAACTTGCTTTCTCTTTGTGAGTTAGAGATTTTTCTTTACATAATCAACCTTATGTGTGAACCACCTTATATGAGTTACTGGTAGCTGTATAAATGAATTATTTTCAACAATTTGGCATTAATTCTGCTCTCTGTAATTCCTGTCACTTCTTGTAGTAATTATTAAATAAGTATGAAGTGTAATGATTTTAATTTCACAGAAATCCTGAGTAATTTAGGATTTCTCTAAGAATCCAGACGTTTGAAAAAAACGTTTTTTAAAAGAAATAATTCACTGGGAATATCAGTTTAACGTTGACCTTTCTCAGGCCTTTATAATCTTTAAGATTTTTGGTGACTAATTTTTTATGATTAGTCTGTTTCAATACTGGGTTCCTGACTGCACTATGACTAAGCAGTCTGGATACTTACATCCTAAAGTGAGAGCAGAAAGAATTAATCATTCATACAAAACTATGCAGTGAAATAAATCTCGAGCAACAAAATTCCAGTCACCTCATAAGCACATGTAAGTGCACATGTAAAGCTACACGTGGAACTTGCAAAGGGGAATCAAGAAGTCATCGCTCACCTTCTGCTGGCTCCAGTGTCTGCCAAAAATTAGTGCAAATGACTGTTAAAAATACTGAGCACAAAATCTTAGTTTAACTTAGTTTGCACACAAATACGTATGTCGAGTGCCACAAAGGAGAGAATAAGGCCCCAAAAATCACTTCCTTTTAACTCCAGGTACTTGTTATTTTATGCTATCATTTTTATTGCTATAAACATAATATTTAGAATTAAATAATCTACGTGTAAAGAATACTTTTATGTTGATTATCTTTTTCTCCTGAGCTTATTGAATCTTTGCAAAGCTTGTGCAAGGATTCTATCATGCTCCTCAGTATTAGGCTTATCTGCTAAGAATGCTCTCCAGTTGTACTAAAAACTTTCTCAGTTCCTTTCAGTCCTGGGAAAATACCTGGGAAAATTTCTAGTAATTCAAAATAGTTTGGAAAACTGAGTTTCTGATAAAACAGTACCGTAACTAAACTCCAGTGAGTTTGCTGCATCCTTTGCATCTTGCCTTTTAGATCTACCCTTTTGTTAAAGCATCTTTTCAGTAACAGTGCATTCCTGACAACAGTAAGATGATTTATAATTTAAAAATGTGAAATTACTGATACATAACATTGCTTAAAAAGAAATTAGCAAATTGTCCTTTATATCAGTTGATCTGTATGGACAGTCTATTAGAAAAGTATAACTAAAGAGACAGAAAAGGAAGGGGTTTTTTTGCTTTTGCTTTTCTTTTTAAACATTCCACTTAGGGAGTAATTACTCCATGGTCCCCCTACTCCACAATATAAGTACTTAAACAGCTTGATATATATTACAATGAGAAATTAAGCAGGTTTTTTCTATGTTAATGGTAGTTTATGGTAGTGAGGACAGTTGTATTTTAAATATGCAGAAAATATAAAGCAGAATATCTTAGTGAAAAAAGAAATACATAGACAATCCCATGCATTGCTGCTAAAAGCATGACTTATAAATGAATAAAAATAGTGTAAGTGTTGAATTCCATTCCTCGTTTTCCCTTGCAGAATGAGATGTTTTCTTTTTTGCATGAGTGGCAATGAAAGTGCATGAATTAAAGAACCAAAAAAATCCAACAAACAAACAAATACAAACAGCCCCAAATAGAACCCCAAAAAAGAATTGCAGTTATTTAATAGAGCAACTTCTGGCTCATGGAGACCACAGTCTGAGAAGCTGTGATTGGAAAGGTTAGATTTTAACCAGCTGAATTTCATTGAAAACTTGGAGAATGAGAGAAATGGCAGTTACAACATAATTTATCTTGATAACCAGTGAGAGTCTCACTAACCACATTCCCATAGTGCAAATATTTGTGTGACTAGGTTTTCTGGTTCTTTTTTTGCCTACTCTGAGTCCTTGACAGCTTTTCTGTGTGGCTTTCAAATGTGGATTTTTTTCTGGGCTTTTCCTAGAGAATTACTAAAGAACATGAGAGAAGCACAAAGATTTTATTTCTCATGTTTTATTACCAGCTCCTCATTACCTCTACCTGCTGTATTATAAATGCACACACTGTGAGATAATGCAAATAAAGGCACAGCACATAACAAAGTTGTATAAAGAGTTTCAGAAAGCAGAGGTTCTAACCGAGGGGCATTATTTTGTACATGTGATTTGGGACTATGGAAAAAGAATTACCAAGTCTTGTTTAAAACTTCTGAAATTACTCAGGATTTTGTGGAGTGTTTAATTCAGATGTTTTTATTTCAAATGTTTCAAGTCTAAAAGCTAGTTAAAGGACTTTGCAAAGCTATGTAATTTTGTCAGTGATCAGTTGTATAGAAGAATATGTCTTTGATGTCAAAATAGATTAAAATTCATAATGGTTATATTTTAGTTGCATAAGCCTTGCAGAAAGTGAGAAACATCAAAAAATTGGGTGAATTTTTGTGGTTTTGAATTTATTTTTAAGACATGAAAATGAATCTTTGAACAGCTGTGGTATGTCAGGGACTTGAGTGGATAAAGAGGAAATAAGCCAACAGCAACTGAATAGTTGTGGGGATTTTTAATAAGATGTAAATAACACATGCCATCTTTGAAGCAGTGTTACAGGTTACATCAGAGAGAGTCGGGACAGGTTTGTAGTCATTGGTATTGTTCCCAGGGGAGTTCTTTTCCACACTGCTGTAGTCCATGGCCGTGCAAGTGTCCCTGAGTCCCTCCGTGAGTGTTATTTCCTCCTGCGGAGCAGCCAGCCCAGGGAAGTGCAGTGCAAAGGACACCTCCGTTCCCGAGCTCAGAGCTGCTGCTGGCACCATTCTGGGTCTGTTCTGGCTGTAGCCACCATCAAGTATCACAATGTGTACACAGTAGCCACTTAAATCCAGTATACTCTCAAGAGACAAGATACTGTTATAAATTCTAACTAGTAGAGAAAAAATGCTGTGCTCGGAGCACAGTGCTGTTCCTCAAGCTTCTCAGGAAATACTTTGTAGTTATTTTAGCACTGAGAGGCCAACAATCAGATTATACAAATTTGTTTTACCAAGAAGTGAGGCAGGAAAGGTAGTGTCACAAATTATCTTCTTATCAGGTTTGCTATCCCACTTAGCTATTCCAAACTCTATATTGACATATTCCATTTTAGCAATCAAAAATTCCAATTTAGCAATCTGAAATTTGTCCCTTTTACTTCTGAAGCCAGATGAGAGAGAAATGTCTGTATAGTTCCAGTTACCACAAAAATCTTTGTTTTACAGAAATCTTTAGAATTATTTTATAATTTCTTTTCTATTGAATCCTTTCGTTTAAGAATCTTTTTTTGGGGCGGGGGGGTGTGGAGGGGATCATTTTAAAATTCCTACTAGTATAGTTGTATCAAATGTAATATACTTTCATCATCATCATAATAATTAAATATTAGAATGGAGTAGAGTGGTATTGACAATAACAGATTGAAAAACTGTAAGACTAAAATTATTTAAGAGGCTTACTAATTATTTACAGTTAGTATGTACAAGTCAGCTGGATGTTATCAGAGATTCTCAATACAGAAATTGTAGGAGGAGTTGATATTTACAGTATGTGTATGTATGTATGTATGATATGTACAGTATGTGGCATGTATGTATCACACATGTAGTACTTACCATGTTATATATTCCTTACAAAACAATTCCCCGATATTATGATAAACCAAGAGGAAAAAAAAAAAAAGAAAAGAAATATGTGCTCCTGTTTGGGATTTTTTGTTGTTGGTTTTGAGGGGGTTTTTTAATGAAAAGGTGGAACTTTCCCTTTAAAAAGATGAAAAGTATAATAATAATAATAATAATAAAATAGCAGACTTGTTGAGACAAACACATTGAAGTCATTCAGAAAAATAACCGCATGACATCATGGGAGAAAGATAGAACCAAAAAAGGATAAGTTTTGTAGGCCAAATAGGTTCTATTCATTCCCAAAGAATTTGTCCTACTCGCACAAGAATTGGGAGAAAGAAAGAAAGAAATAAAATCTTCATCCTTGGAAGCTCACAAAGCACAAATATGTTGTCCCAGATAGAAAAGGTCAAAAAAGTTTAAAAAAAAAAAACCCAAAACCGGCCATGACTCTAATCAGGAATGCTTACTGAAAAATACTGACTTGCTGCTTAAAAAAACAGTTCAAGTTACTCCCAGTAATCCAAAGAACTCCTACAGCCATTGTGAATCACTCTATGCTTTTATTATCTTACATTTTCGGCAAACTAGTATTTGCATATTAACGGATGATTTTTGACACTTTTTTCTATCTTGATTGCTCAGAGCAGCAGGAAGAGTTTTAGAGCTTTATGAATTTAGCAAGGTGATTCCCAGGCACTTGCTTGGCACTAGGAAATGTCAGAAACATGAGCTGTTCCACAAGCTGATCTGTGCCCTGTAGTTTATCCTGTTTTGGGTAAATTATTGTGTTGTCTAAACCAACCCACACAGTTCAGGAGGAAGTGAAGCCTTGGGGTTCAGAAGGCTTCCAGGACTAAAGTACTACATAATCTCAGGTTTCATGCCCCTTGACATATCCAGGCTACTTTGAAATAAATGCTGCACTAAATACCATGAAGTAAATCTGGCTCTTCTGCCACAGGCCTGTTTATCTGCCTTGTTTCTTTACCTGTCCTATTATTATTTTGTGGCTTTCTATACTTCAAGGGCATCTGTCTCTGGACAGGTACCTGCTCCCTGCCTCTTTGTTGCCTCTACATTGTCTAATGATGGCCATTTGCCATCACTGCTCCTTCCCTCCTGTTGTTTGCAATTTTCACATCATGTAGTTCAATCCATTATCTTAATAGAAATCTTATTTGTCCTTGAATGTGTGCAATATGCTTAAAAATGAGTATATTATCAAATTAACATATCAAAGTCCTTGAAATTGATGTGTCTGAGGATGTAGTTAAGCGCATGCACTATGTTAGTCACAGCATTCTGCTTTTATTAAACAGAATGAAGGGGCTGCTCTTGTCAAGAAGAAAATGGAACAGCAAAAAATATGTCAGAAGTTTACAAAAGGAGGAAGGTAATATCGATAGGGAAGTGGCTGTGTTACCTGAAAGCTGAAAAGGAACTTGTTTAAATGGATATAGCTGGACAAGATTAGGATAGTTGGGTACCTTTTAGTGCACATCTATAAGTAATCACAATTATTTTCTTCAGTTGTACTGGGCCTACCTTCAGAAGGCGCTGCATCTTAAAGTAGTGTTATTGTCATGCTGCAATATAGTTTCCAGAAATAACACCTAAGGCTTCAGAGATACATTGGTGCTTAAACGCAGATTTGCTGGCTTCCTGGCATATAGAGCATATAGACTTTGATAAGCTTTATTGACAAAATAGTGATGTAGAGTATTTGAGACACTCTTAGCTTTGTGATTTAAAGCCAAAAAATGGTGGTCTTAAAGTGCCAAAACAATAGGAAGGAAGTGCCATCCTTAGAGGAACTTAGATCATGAAAATTGCTCTTTAAGACCATGCAGAGTTTGAAGGCAGCAGACCAAATCAGACTAAAAATGTGGCTGTAATGATGAGCAGTGCCTTTTGAATGTTTTAGAGTACTAATATGAGGTTTCTTCTGGGCACAAGCTTTGCACCGTGAAAACATGGTATTACTGTTACCAATAATTTTGGTTCCATTTATTTATATGCATGTGTGGATTTAGAATCACTGTTGTACTGTGGCATGTATGTATCTTAGGCACTTCATATGTATTTTCCTAATGACAAAGTTTTAATGTTAAGGCTGAGGAACATTTCTCACTTGTGAAGGATGTGAGTCTCAACTTCTCAGCAATATGTTTGGTAAGACAAGATACATCCTTTATGTGACTTTTGGAGGGAGGTGAAGTAATATTATGCTACACACATTCAGATGAAAGCTGCATTTAGCTGCAAACTTGAAGAGTAAATGTTTGTTGAAAAAAAATTTTTGCTACCATTATGCTTGCAAAAAATTTCCATAGTAGCAATGTTTTTGCCGTGATAGTCTTCAATGCTGCATGGTGTGCTACACAATACAAATTGGCCTACTGCCTATAGGCTTACATTTGGTTTGCAGCTGTCTGTAGTTCTGCAGGATTGGTTCTAGGGAATCACCAGTTAAAAAAAACCAAAAACACAACCAAACCAAACAAAAAACCCCAGGATTAATTTCAGAGGTATGAGTTGTGTGTATTCAAACATCCATTTCTGATGGACCAGTTCCCAGGTAATTTCTGTGAGCTGATTGTTCTGATCCTTGCTCAACTCAGAGATTAAGATTTTATCTCTTCTGTAACAATGTTCTCACTCCACCTTTTAAAAAATTGGCGGTTTAGTCTCAGTTAGTTACTCTAGAGTTCCTGAAGAGTCAGTTCCCAGGGAATGGCCACCGTTTGTTTTCCTGTAAAAAAGAAGTAGTTGTTTCTGGAAGGCAGCTTTTCTGCTTTCCATTTTCCCCAGACTGTACAGACAGTAGAGATTTAGATGAACAATTTTATTGGCATATCAACAAAAAATCAGTTCCCCTGAATCATGATAGTAAGGGTCCTGCTTCTTCTGCCTTGTTTTCTTACAATGATAGAAAGCACAGAGAAAGTCTTCCAATTAGTGTTTTATGATGGCAGAGTCCTCTTTAGGAAGCCTGTGTGAAATACACTTATGTGGTAGCAACTAAAAAAAGGAAAGACCTTTTCTTTTGCGCTGTCTAGAGAGAATTCCACATCCTTGTTAAATTCACTCTAAAAATGTAACTGAACGAGCCTGCAGATTTACTTAGTAAATTGCCATCTAAATCCATTGAGCAAAGAAGTGTTTACTGTAATAGTCCAGAAATCTTTATAAATGTAATAGTTAATCCCTTACAATTCAGGCCCAGCAAAAATGTGTGCCAATATTACTTTCTCATAATTGAAGCATATTCATCTTTCTAAACAGATGAAATGCATTTGTCATATTTATCAGGAGATCTAGGGAGAAAAACACAGCCTTCCATCTGAACCTTTCGTAAGAATAAGGGAGTTGTATGTGGGGCATAAAAAAAGGAGTCATTACAATTCTTTTATTTTCATGTAGATACAAGGAAACACCACCCACAAAGGTAATCAAGGTCTATATTAAGGAATAGCTTTAAAAAACTTATGGTTCAGGTTATTTCAATTGCCAGCACTTCAGAGCCTGATTCCCAAAATGAGAAAATGATACATGGAGAATAAATAGAAGAACATTCAGTGTTTTATTTTTTGGCATTATTAATACATTTTAGATGGCATGTTCTAGTAAAACTCAGAGCACAGCATTGGAATTTGGATTAAATTATATGTTTTGTTTCTTCCAACAGAGATAAATTAAAACAAATCTTGTGTGAGCTGGTTTGAGTTCAGCATTTCGCAATCAGTGCAGTTAAGTAAGCAGTTGAACTAACCTATACACTATTTGTCAAATCTTTTCTTATAAACGAATGCATTTGAGTACATAAAAAGCCCTTCTTACTATTATATTCCAAATGGTGTATGTGGTGATAAATAAAATAAACATCCATAGAGAAAAACCACTTTTAATTTTTATAGTTTGTAGATTGATGTTAGAGGGAAATCCAAAACTCCCTGCAAATTAATTTTAACCCGTAAGACCAGTAAAACAATGGCAAGTATGCAATCTGCCTCACAAAAAGGTCGTTTGATGTCTTCACTGCTCTAAAAGAACTTGGTATGGCCTTCAATCTCAAAAACAACTTCACCTGTTGCAAAGGTTGACTGAATTATCAAAACATGTCATAGAATAAGAAGTTCAAGGTGTTACTTCTTTTATTTTTTAAAGCCATGTGCAGATTTAAAGGTTTTTCTTCTATACATTGGAATAGAAAGGTTTTCACATGACAGTATTAATGCAAAGGATTTAGGCATGAACTGTGGATTTTTTAACCATTTTGAAGATTAGCAATATGAACAAAATTTTAATAATAATGCCATTAATAATGCATTTGTTAATAAAGTGGAAGATTTAAAAATGGTTAGTAATAGCATTAATGAAATTGAATGTTGTGGGAGATGGTCAAAAAGGAAGAAGACAGGAACACAAAGCTGCTACAGCATTATCCTTTGGAATTGTAAAGGATAGTCAGGCATGTTAAAGACAATATAAGGTTAGGAGGAAAAATGAAGAAACAAAGCCATTTTAAAAGCATTTGATCAAATTAGATGTCTTTTACTATTGCAGACTACAAAGAATAGGTGAATTTTCCAGTAACTTAACTGCAAATACTACTTTTATTCTGGAATCCAAGTAATTTCTCTTTCACTAAGTATGAAAATAAAAAACTGTAGAATAAGAAAAATAATTTGCTGTCATCCGGAAGATAAGCAAGAAGTGAGTAACAGGATGGATTTGTGAACAAACCAAGTTAAGCAGGTTTGATTTCCCTCTACAACAGGATAGCAACTCTTGTGAATGAGGAATAGGCAGTTGTATATTTCAATTTTAATAAGGCTTTTGAAAAATTTCTCAAATAACATTCTCATAAACTATCTAGGGAAATGCAATCTAGGTCATACATTGGCAACATTAAGGGCCGTATGCCAGATTGAATTTCCCTCTCCAAATTATGTGATTAAGAACCTTGTGCAAGTTGTGAGATGTCACATCTCACACAAGATGCTTTGTGCTGGTAATGCCGCCTCTGTGAAATTGGGTGGCTCCTCCCGTGGCCCTGTGAGTGTGCAGTGAGCCCTGCTGTAAGGGCAGGCAAGAGGGCAGAGACACAAACGGAGGAGGAGAGCACTCTAACAAGCAATAGCTCAAAGCAGCTGAGCTCTGCCTGCTAGCCAGCTTTATTTGCTCTCCTGATGGCAGCTGGAAAGGCTACTGAAACCCCAAAGTTTATGGAATGTAGTCTCTTTTGAACAGGTGCAATATAACTGTGCATCTGTCTTCTGGCCTTTCTTGCAGCAAGTCAAAACACATACAAGAGTTTTTGTGTTATTCTTGCTGTAGATTTAGTGATGGTTGAAAAGTACTCATAATAATATCGACTGTGGAAACCTTTTGCTTCTTGGTCCATAGCAAGTGGAACTGCTCAGCAGTGAAAATGTGAAGAGATGTATTTGGAACCAGTGCTGACAGCTTGAGAAATAACAGCTGATAATGAATCAGCACCAATAGCTAACTGTTCATTCTGTGCTAAACTGTCCAAAGCTTGGCTTGGAAGTTCAAGAATTAATTAGCTGATGTCAGGAATAGAAGCAATGATCAGTAATGGACCACCTGGGCATATTCATGTCCACTGAAGTCAGTGCATAGTGCTGATATCAGCAAGACAGAGCAGGCCTGATGCAAGCCAGGAAAGTAAGAGTGACCTGGCTCTGCTTCTGAGTTTTGTTTTGGAGGTAGATTAGTAGCAGAGTTTTCTGTCTGGTGAATGACTCTGATCTGTTACTCATCAACCAAACAAGCCAACACAGAATTAAAACAAAGCAACTCTCCTGCAAATGAAGCAGAGTGAGGGTGCCAGCTGTGCTCAGCTCTTGCTCCAGAGTGGACCTGTCAGCCTGCACGTTCAGACAGTTGCTATCACTATATGTGGGGAAGAGGATCAAAGAAAAGATATTGAGAACAACTCAAATAAAGTCTTCTGGAGTCCAAATCCAAACACTTCTTTTATGTGAGAACAGCAAAAAAGTCTTTATGAAAAGTTGAAAAATACTTCCATAACAGTAAGGAGAAAGTATTCTTCTGTTAGCCCACCTTCATTCAGTCATTCACAGACTATTTTGTCCTGCATAACTTTAGGTGCTGGTTTGTAAATTTTGAGTCTAGTCATCTTAAGATCTCATGTCATCATCAGAAAGTTACTTTTGGAGCAAGTAACTTTTCAGTGCTCAGCCTTCCTAAAGTTTCAGTTGCCTATGCAAGTAGCTTTCTTCCTGGCTTGGAGTCACTCCATGGCTGGAGCCAGTTACAGATGCTTTTGACAGGTGTAAAATACCTCTGACACAAAGGCTTCTGAGCTTAACTCCACACAAATGCAACAGCTCTATTTCCCCTCCAGTCCCTCCTGTCTCAGAGGTATAGCAAGGAACAGGTGAGGGGATCGTAGCTAAAATGCATCATGGGCTGAATGTTCTCAGCTCTGCTGTTCTGTGCCATTAGGGAACCTCTGCACAAGAATGAAAACCTGCGTTTCGTTAGGTCTGCAGCAGAGAGACCCTTAGTCCATGGGGTCATACCCTTGGGTATGATTTGAAGTGTGGTGCTTAACAGGGTATGTTTTGCTTCCTCGACCTGAAGAGAGGATTGGTCATGAGCAACAAACAGAGTACCGCAGAATTTATACCAGCTAGCAGATGGCAGAGATGTTGACTTGTCATCTTTGGGCACTATATGTAATATTTTCTTATTTTTAATTTTTTTTCCATTTGGCTATCAAGCATACACACACTCTCCTCAACGAGCTTTTTGAGGTCTTCCTTCCTAGTGATCATTTTTCAGTCACTGCTGAGATAATTAATGAATGAATAGGAAAACTGGAAATTGTGAATTTAATAATCATTAATAATTATTCTCTGGACTATATTTATTTTTTTTCCCTGGCTTCTTTGTAGAAATAGTCTAAGTGGTGGCATACAAGACATAATTCTAGTAAATTACAGCAAAGCTATTAGAGAATGAACTTAGTGTAGAAACAGACATTTTTACTTCCATTTTCTGGACTTCTTTATACCAAATAAAATACTTGGTTTCATAATTATAGATAATAAGAAAAAGATTGAAGAAACTAATGACCAAACAAAATCCCGTTTCATATTTAATCAGTTAGATACAAAGACAAATTGCATTTCCTGTCATATGACAAAAATTGCATTAAAACTGCTGTTAATTACAGTAGCTCTTAGTTCCATAAGTATTGTATCTTTAAAAAGAAAGTTCAGTAAATTGGCTTAAAGTCTATGACAAGATGGTTTAAACTGCAGAGCTCACGTTGAGCATGGCAAAGCATCCAGTGATGCAAATGACATTTTAAAGGAAGTTGTGCTGTATTGATTTGTAGAGCTATGAATCTAAGGATGAGTTGAATGGAGCTCATAGAAGTAGTAAGACTACACAGGGGTGTTTTTGCTTTGAGGGGTTTGGTAGGAATGTGCTGAGGATGCACACAGAAAGAATAAGGGAGCAGTGGTGTCTTCCACTGGGATTCCAGATATCTGCTGTGAAATATTAGGAACTGTTTTGGAAGCAAGGGCTTTCTGAAACTTTTGATCCAATAAAGATGTGATCCTGTGCAATCTGCTCTAGGTGTACCTGCTTCAGCAGGGGGACTGGGCTACGTGATCTGCAGAGATCCCTTCCAACCCCAGCTGTTGGGTGCTGCTGTGTGACAAATGTCTGAGGGCCACTGTCCTGCCTGGTACAGCCGGCCACAGAGAATGACTCGGCTAAGAAAAGCCAACGTTTCATTAACCCATGTTAAAAGCATGGAGAAAGCAGAAAAGCTGGGCAAGGTACAATAAAGCTTTAGTAGAAGACCCCAGAGGACAATAGTAGAGGTGAAGAAAATATAGTCAGCCTTTATGAAATTTGTTGGTTAACCAACACTGGGCTGAACAAGATAAAATGTGGGAGCAGGAGTATACTGGTATGATCTGGCCTATTGACACACTTGTACACAAATACCTTGACTAGCATGGGTAATTGTAATAACTGAAATATCAAAAGTCCTAGTAAGAATTTGCTGCAAGACACTACAATTAGTAACTCATGTTTTAAAATGTTGATAAAACAGCAGAAGTCAGCAAGACTGCTGGTTTTTATGACATTAAAGGATAGCTATTAAACCTTTCTGCCCTGCACCATGAGTATTTTGAATGATGCAAATTACAGTTCTGTGCTTCCCTCCAAAGGTCTGTAGGCAATAAGATTTCTCTTTCCAAATGTTATTTTTTTTCTTTAAAGAATGTGTGTTCAGGATTAAACCCAGCTTGCTCTTCTATCTAATTTTTTAGAGAAGAACCATCTTTCTATTGATGTATTATAGGAATGAAGCTCCCTCCCTCTTCACAGAAGATGGCACAATTCTGAAGAAGTTGTTTCAGAACATTCTCAGTTTAATTACAGGATCAGTGAACACAGCAACATTTTCTTGGCAACAGGTAGAAAAGCTGGCAGTTACTCAGTTTCTTTGGAGCAGTTTCTTGGCATTACATCCCTGCATTATAAACTTGGAATTCATTTCTTATTTTTTTCTGTTCCCCTGCTTCATTTCCTCTTTATCGGTTTTCTCCTAGTAGTACATAAAAGTAACATGCTGCATTCTTTGTTATGAAGAAAAAATGAACTAATTTGCTTTTAAAATTCATAAACAGTAATGGAATGTGGTAAGAATCCTATGCATATACATATGCATTATCTGATAGTAAATAAGGTAGATAAATGAAGATCATGAAGAAGAGATAACTGTTGAATGTTAAACTGATGCAATTGCCATTGCTGAACTTATATATGAAAATATATTACATGCATAACAAAAAAATCAGTTAGGTTTATAGTGCAAATCTACTGGTACATCAGGCAAGAGAAAACCCTTAGGGTAGAAAGACAGAGAACAGCCACCAGCAGTACTTTTGACTTATGGTAGTGTTTAATCGCTGTAGCCTTACTGCCTCACTGCCCCATGAAGTTCATATCTATTGATCACTGCATATATTAAGTTGAATTTAATACTTGGAAGTAGATATCATATATTACGAGCAGTATTTTTCAGAGAAAATCTATTGTTCTCCTTCCCTTGTCCCTTTGAGAGACTAAACAAAATAAATAAGAGATGTAACTGCTGACTGAAAAGAAAGATGGTGTAAGCCCTGTGTATCTTTACTTTTCTATACTTTAATATAGTCATACACAGAGAATATGAAGAATTCATCAACAATCTGCACTGGATCAGTGATGGAGCTCTCTGGGCAAAGATGAGCCATAAAGAATGGCACACTTAATAGTAACTGATAGAAGTTTTAGGAAATAATTTGTAGCCCTGTCTAGCATTCAAAACCATCTCACTTTTTTGCTATATACTTACCTTTATTTTTATCATTGTTACTTTTAATGTAACCTCAAAATAGTTTTATTAATAATTTTCATAAATAAAAAGTATTTTTGCTCAGATACATCTTTATTTTTGTGTTTGTACAGCATATGGAAGACATAAACAGATTCTTCGTGGAGCATGCCATGCCTGTACTCTGGCCTTATAATTTTAGTTTGTTTTTGTAGCTCTACACAAGCTCATTTCATCCAAAGGAAAAAGCCAGCATTGGAAATGTTTCTTTTCTGTCGTCCTTTCTGGTTACTTAATGACATTGTACAACAGGAATTGAGTGTGGCTCCCACTGCTGATCTGCATCATGTTCATTGTCATGTCTCAAAACAGTTTCTGGTTCTACAGTTTCTAGGACTGGAAGGAGTACCAAGATAAGGTAATTTTTTCAAATTTTTTTGGTCTTCGGAAGTAATTTTGCCCCAGTGCCAAAGTAAAATATTAAAAATCCTATTTTGAGGTCTGCAAATCAGAAATTTGGGGCAGTACTTTATTAGGTTAAGATGTTATGCTGTGTTCTGTTGAATGCAGAGCTTTAGAGCTGGAGTTTTTAAAGATGAATTTTGAAACAGTTTCTGCACATTTTTACCTTTCCATAAAAACAAAACAGAATATTTTCAGAGGTAGTGAGGAACAGGACAAAAAGAGTTAACAATCAAACAGTACAGCTTCTGGAAAACTTTAAACGTGTCCTCTAAACACTCAGCACAGTGGTAGCCTACAATTTTAGTTTAAATTTTTGCGTGATGCTGTGAAGTGTTTACAAGACTTTACAGTGTTTTTCACCAAGCCTGGAAAAAATACGCTAAAGTTTTTTTCCAAAAGTTTTGATTATCTGTGTGTAGCTCTCATGTAAGTGGCTTGAGCTTATCCCTAATAAATAATGTTTTTTAAGACAGGGATGGCATAGATCTCAACCCAGCAGGTCTGTCAGGAAACCAGTTAACAGAACTAGAGAATGTTTCTTTTTCTGCAGAGACACCTTCATTCTGGAGCAAGATTCTGTTTATCTGATTACGTATATAGAAAATATTCAATTCAATGGTCATTACCCTGTGTCTTCAAATAGTGTATTGAATTAGGCTGGTATTACTTAGAGTCATTTCCTGAACCTAGGTGCTAAATTATGCAAGTCCTTGGAAGGAAGACTCATGTTCAGCTACTCACTTGTTCAAGTATGTCATTAAATTATGCCTCAAACAAGGGCTGTACTGAACCTTTGTGATATTTTTGTGCATTTTAAAAATTTGTAAATATATACATACAGTATCTGAATTTGATTTCAAAGGATTTGTCTGAAAAACACAAACTGGAATGTTACTCCACTGGTTTTAGTTCTTTTTCAGAAGTCATTTAAGTACTTAAAGAAGAATTTTCTATTTAATGCTACTTTTAGTAGTACTCTTCTCAAATTTTAGTACTCTTCTCAAATATTCTTTCTTTGGAAAGAATATTAAAGATGGATTTGCTCTTTTCATCCTGTTTCTGCTTTTCCTCTTGACTGCATTCTTACACTACAGTTTACATAATGATAAATATGAGAGTAACGCCTGGTGATTTTGACTCACTTTGGATGATAAATATGAGAGTAACCACTAATGATTTTGACTCACTTCTGATTTTCTTTCAGGGCTTTCTCCTTTAATTTTCAGGCTTAATCACCGCTGTTGTAAAAATACTTGCTGTCTTTACAGAAGTTCCCTAAGGATTTTTGACTATGACTTGGGTGTGTCGTTATTCTTACATAAATAATTGATCCACATATACATGTTGTTAATTAACTGCCAGTTAAGTACAAATCTCCTTATATTTTTTAAAATATAAAATACACTCTTTTCCTATCATACTGTGGCGCAGTTAAAATAATGTTTGAGGAATTAACCCCATCTTCATTTAGATATGCTTATCCTGGTAAAAGATAAAAAAAATTATTTTGGTAGCTAAACTTAATAGGCTTTTAATTGTTCTACTTTACTAGATTTAGCATCTGAATTTGGTGCAAGAATATAATTTTTTTCCTTAGGTGCCCAGGATCATCACGTTTCCACATTCAAAGTACTTAGAAGCCCAGACTTATTTCAGCAGTTTTCTGTACTCTGAATCTAGAGTAAATATTTTGTTTCCACTTTCAAATGTTAAGAAATAGTTTCTTTTTTCTTTTAAAAGTCTTTCTCTTATTTATTCCTAACAGAATACTTACTTAATCCCTGGTATTTATTATGACTACTCAATAGTGTGTGTGCTTCTGCAACTTTTGCAGAAGTTGTAAGTCATTTATTTGCAGAATAGAGGCTTACTATTAGTCTGGTTATCTTACAGTTTTCTGATAATAAATGTGAGAAAAAAGCTTTTTCTGAACTGAAATCGTGGCCATTTATAGCTTACTTTTGACCCATTCTAGTGTAGAATGCAAGCAAATTTGTTTCCAATTTCTCGCATAGCTAATTTTCAGTTTGATTTATGTTTTTCATAATTCATTTCATATGCTGTTTTCTTTTAACTGGGTTGTATTATTGCCATTTACAATATCAACCCACATAGGACTGGGGAATAGAGGACAGAAAGGAAAAGTAAGAATAAACAACTTATAGTCTTAATAATTCTTAATTAGCTGCTGCTTTAGATCCTTTAAACATGGTGATAATTAATGTGGAAAGCTCTGGAAGCCTTCGTAAGCTAGCTTGATCATCTGAAGAATGCCGGTACTTATTAGGCAAAGTTCATGATTCATACGCAAGGATTAAGCCAAGAGAATCTTGTGACCTAAGCAGCCTGGCTCTCCAGTGGTAAAAATGGGATTTTCTTATCTCACAAAAAATAATAATTAATTGTGACAGACAGCAGGGATGGAAGCAGACAGGACACGTTTGCTTTAGGAGCCAGCAGCACGCGGGCTGTGGGGACCTCGCTGTTTTGGCACGCGCTGTGGCTGGTACCATGATAGAAGTACAAAGTTAAACTGCAGCACACAAAGTGTTCCACAGGCATGAATCAGAACATTCCTGAGAAATGGTAGTGAGGAGAATTGTAACATGAAATGTGAGGGGGTTTTATGTTCAACGTCTGAGTTATCCTTAAGAAATTTTTAGTCATTTGCCTGATTGCACTTCCCTGGGTACTAAGCACTTAAACCCAAACATATGAACATGTGTCACAGTGTGATTGGTGAACAATACTGGATGTAAGATTTGGAGGGATGACATGAAATCTAATCCTATTTCTAAAAGTAAATATTGACTTGACAGAGTCAGTCAGCTTCAATACTTCAATTTCCACAACTGAGTTAATAATTTAACTTTTGATCTGTATGTTTAGAGCCTTGAAAAGAAAAGGCCTTTGAAATATGAACAATAAAGCATGCACAGCATAAGTGAGCATTGCAAACCAACTTCTGACACACTCACATAAACACACTACCCTCTTGCAGAGCTCATTGATATAAACAATCTTGGTTATACTTAGATGCCTTACCACCTTTATTCTTCTCTCCTTTTTTTAGTGCTCTATCTCACTGTATTTGACAAATTGGAGGGGAAAATGAAAGTACAAAAGCTGTAACCATCACCACTTTTTAACTGGAATCTGCATTCACAGGCATGAGAGAAGTAAAACACATATTGCTTTCATTTCCTTTTAAGAATGGATGAATATCAGCAGGCAAAAATGTAATCGTCGTATATAACTGATGATCCTCTTGGCTTCTTTAAAAACCATGCTGGCAAATTCCTTAGCCCTCCCAGGGCTGAGATTTCTGGCAGGCATTGAGGGTTTCAGTGTTAGCTTTTGTGGGAGCTGCAGAGGTGGGGTCACAGCAAACTCCTTTTTGTGCAGTTGTGTATCGTACAAGGCAGTTACGAGGAATGATGCTGTGAGGGACATTCACGGGTGGGACACTCACTTTAATATTGCATCAGGGGGTTGGTTTGAGTTCTGTGAAGGAAATACATGTAAAGCTTCTTGCAAAGAGATGATTTGTAGGAAAAATTTCCCACCATTACACTCCTGTGCTTAGTTGCAACATCTCCCATTTATGTGTATTCATACCTTCCTTCACCATCCTGTTGAGCTGTGGTTGAAATAAAAAAGTCATACAGTGAAAAAATATATTCCATGGCAGTACATACAGTAAATTCCATTACTACTATAAATGATATCTTTGCTACTATTAGCTAGAGATGTCTTATTTAGTAGCATTTATTCCTATAATCATTGTATGTGCAAGACGGTGTCTGCCCCAGACAAAAGTGGGCCCTAGGATGTTTGTGAGGATTATATAGTCTTTCAAAAATCTGTACAGTTTGTACTGGGAGAAGTATTTCCTTTGTGTTTTATTCTCATTCCAAAGTTATACTCACTGTGAATGTCTAAATATATGTAATATGCATAATCCTGACACTTGCACGGACATGAATTACCTCAGTTTTCAACATAGCTTTAAATAACAGAATAGAATATTTTACCCATAAGAAAAGAATAAACAAAACAAGGATTATGGCAAAATTTAGATATTTTAATTTTCCCATAAGCATTGTAAAACAATAGTAAAATATACTTTTATTTATTTTCTGTTGAGTAAAAAGAATAAAAATTCCTCAGTTCTACAAGGCATTGTATCCAGGCAGTCTGGCTTCTCTCTGGAGTTCCATCATTGAATTATATTCAATGAAGGTTACAGAGCTTCTTGCAAAAGCAGAATTTGCACAGGGAAGAATAACACATTTATATATCACAAACAAAAACTACTTCTACAGTGTTATACAGGTTTAGGATTTAGATTTTGGAACCAAAGCCACCTCTATAGTTACTGTCTTCTTTATGAATATTGCCACTATCCATAATTCAAAATTATAAAGGACTTCTTCATAATAGGAAATGGGCTGAACAACTCAATTTTACAAATACCTGGACTATAGAGATTATTGTAAAAACAATGCTGCGTTTTGCTGAGTTTTAACTTGCAGCATTTATTTTGACAGCCTTTAAAAATTTTGTATAAGTAACTGAAACTTAATCTTTATCAACATTTTAGGAATGTGGTGTATGGACTCTGTAAATTCCACCAGTGCCCTTAAAGTCCACAAACAGAGTGGGGTTCCCCACAGAGTGCTCTGCAGCAAGCTTGTATCAGAGAACACCTATTTGCTAAGTCTTTCTAAATATAAGTAACTTGGGCGTTTTTGTTAGCAGTAGTTAATTTGAACAATCTCATTGTAATATGTCTTAATTAGGAGATACCTGTTTTTCCCAACTATAAGCCACTTTTAGATATTGAAGCAATCCATGTTTACAAAGCTCTGACATAAGGCTGGAATTCATTTTATCAGATGGAGTAGATTTCATTACTAAATCAAACCTTCCCACAAACAGAACAGATAGGAGAAACACTAATAACACATCCATAAGTCTTGCATTAAAAGCTGAAATAGATATAACAATGATAACTAAAGTCGTGTGGTTATTTAAATAGACTTTCCAGAGTATAAATATTTTTCACAGTGAAATTATGGTAAAGTCTCTCAGAAAATTGTTGTAAAGCTGATTTTCTTGTAAAAGTGAGAGAGATTTCTGCAGTATTTATATACTCCTACACGTGATAAATGGTTTCAGTGCTGTCTTTTTTATTAGCAAGTCTTGCCTACAGTATTTATGACATTAGAGGATTAATAGTATCAGCTGCAGTCAATTCGAGTGCAGAGAGCACCATGAAGGCTTCTCCTGTGTATTTTAACTAAAGTTTTGCATTTTAGGAGAGACTCCTAGGCTAACAACAGAGTTTGTTTTTCCAATAAATCCTTAAAAGATTTTCTATTGCAATTTTTCCATGCTGGTAAAGACTTGAGGAATTATGATGGAATTGTGTATGTGCACTTCTTTGTTTTGGTGAATAAGAGGTTATCACAATTAATTCAAGCTAGTGAAGATTTT
Source organism: Dryoscopus gambensis (assembly GCA_013389985.1). NCBI lineage: Eukaryota > Metazoa > Chordata > Aves > Passeriformes > Malaconotidae > Dryoscopus > Dryoscopus gambensis. The sequence continues at coordinate 34,886 of WEIT01010305.1, read as the reverse complement.
GCCAGAAAACTTCAATCCAAGAACTAAAAGACCTTATAGCAAACTTAACCAAGTTGTTTTCTGTCACTATGCACTAGTGATTCATATAGGTCATTGTTTAAGGTGGCTGCACTGAAAATGTGCTTTTTACGTTATTCACTGTAGTCAAGCACTTGCTTTAAGGATAAACCTTATGCTACAGGTAAAAATCCGTTCTACGATAGGGAGTAAGAGTTACATTAATAATGGGTGTTAAGAAGAGTGTAAATACTGAGTGAAAATGTGTATTTATATAATTGAAACATGGAATCAATTATTTGTTGTGCAAAGTGTGAAATAACATCTACAAGCAGTATATCTGAACGTAAGTTTTAAGGACAAAATATAGTTTTCCTAGATGATTTCTGGATTACGCTACTCATTTGATAGTGTTCTGCAGCTCAAAGCAAGTACCCGAGGTGTGTCTCTGGGATAAGATCACAACAGCTCTTTATTTGGTCCGACTACTGTAATAATGTAAAAATAATTTTCCAGTTATCAGGCAACGTGCTTTTTTATAACAAAGTTCACCAGTCTCCTCCTTGCCTGAGGTCACAGCCCGGCCCAGAGTGTTTGGTGTGAAGGGATGTACAGAAACACAGCTGTGGGACCCTTCGCCCTCATGCACACAAATTCTCATTACACTGGCAACTCCCGCTGCAGCAAAGGAGCTTGTTCAAATGCAGAATTAAGCGTAGGATTTATGGCTAATTTGTTGTGCCCTCTCCTGCTAAACCAACAGGAGTATTCCAGAGGAATGAGTATGAAGAAATTGCCAGTAGTAATATCTAGAAGGTCATCATCCTTATTTATTCAGCCTCTTAATCCAGCTATCAGAGTCTGTGTTCCAGAGAGAACCTCCACTGGGACAGGCAGCAGCCATTTTTATCAACCAGCATTTACAGTCTCCAATGTTTAATCACTCTGCATTTAATAGGAGAGGGGACCTTCCTTGTTCAGCACAGTTTTAGAAATTGGCATTTCAGTTTTATGAATACAGCAAAAACTTTTCACTTTGGTAAATAATTAGGCATGAAAATGTTAGCATGGATAATTCCTTCACTTTTGTACTGGTTTCACATACTTCAGACTTACTAATTCTCCAGATTCCACATGAATCATGGCCAAAATCTCTCAAGTTTCATGTTATTACCTGTCACCAGTACTATTTGCTGTGTTGAAATGAAACCAAAATCAGCTCAGGCACACTGAATGTGTTAAAGGGAATTTGATCCAGGTTTCCAGTCGATTTAAAAGCAAAACAGCCTATTCAAATCAAAACTCTTTTCACAGACTGAGATTTGGGTTTTAATTCACACCAATCTATGTGGCACTCATAATTTATAAAAGTGATTTTTAGGGTGAAATATAGAAATAGGGACTCAGAATAAAATGTTCTGTCAAAAGAACATTTTGCTGTATTAATTAGAAGCAAAATGGTCTTTTACAAATCTATTTATTTGAAGGTATGCTAAGCTTATGGTTGTGCAGAGCAGTTTCTGATTTCAAAGCCTTGTAGAGATGTCAGGTAATAGAGACACCTGTTTCTGCTGTTCCTGATTTTCAGTAGGGATTCTCTAATTAAAGAAATTCAATAGCTTCATTATAACTTATTTCACAGGGATTTTACAACACAATGTTTAGTGTACACTCTTACTGTAGAAAGATTTATCAATATGATAATAATGACATAAAAATCTTACTGCCAGTAATTTTACAGAGGCAATTACTAACTATTTTGTCATTTAGACTTTATCTTTGATTGTGTTACTTCTTGTGAGTCAAATGTCTAGGTGCTTTATTTTTTATGTGATATTAGCCTTGTCTAGTACAATTTAGAATGTGTTTATATGTGGAAATTATTTCTGCATGATAAATGCGTGATGTTTTCTATATTCATGCTCAATTTTCTATTGTCATATAGAGTATCTGTAGGTTGCAGGAATAGATCTGTGCAGTTTATAAAGTAGTGTCATAAATAGAGTAGGCAGCCACAATGAGACAATATTAGAATACTCTTTTTTTTTCAGGATTTCTTCTGATCTTGTATGTAAGAAAAATAATGTGCTGACTTCTCATTTTTTACTCCTCTAAGGAACATAGTGACTTTAAAGATAATTAATCCCTCCTTACTTTGGGTGTCTAAAATCTAGGGACCATGATGAACAAGAAGACTGTTTATCAGTGAAGAGTAATGGGTACTGTCAAAGAGTTATTCATCCTCTCACATGATAAGCATCTAAGGTGGGTAGGACTCAAAGGGGAATTTGCTGAGTTTTGAAAGATTCTACTCTGAATCTGGATTTACCTACAAAACCAGACACCATCTTTAGGGGGGTTAAGCTGTTAAGTAACCCTACAATCATTAAAATGTGGGTTTTATAGAAAAGAGCTATTTCCTTTGCATCTACTAAAGCAAAGCATAAGTGTGTATATATAGCTATATATATCTAAATAGGTACTGGTTAGGTCTTGCTTCATAAATCATCATTTGTTACCGTGAGGCAGAATCAGGTACAATGCATTACTTGCATTCTGAAATGTTTGTTTATTATTTTAATCACTTGGCTAAAAGCAATAAATATGGCTGTAAATCTAAAAATTAAGTAAAAGTAGAGATTTCATTTATAGGAGTACAGATAAGGTATTTCCCATATTATCAAAAATAATTTCATAAAGATTTATTAAATGTTTAAACTGCATTACTTCACTAAGAACTAAACTAGTCATGCTCTGTAGGAATACTTTCTAATACTCTACTCAGTTTATACTTCTCTGTAAAGAACTTATTGTTCAGCTCTGTAGTATTTTTTTTCCATGGAAGAGGACTATATTCTTTCAATTCCATTCATCTTTACATTCCATTTGCAGCTTTACTAGGATTAACAAAGTGTTCCAAGTATTTTAACAGGAAAGTAATACATTCACAAAAATTCTCATTAAAGTCCTTATCTTCAAGTTACAAAAGACTGCACTTTTTAATGATTAAAAACCACATACTGAAGCAACACATACTTAGAGAATGATTCTGACATTACTTTGACTGGATAGATTTGGGGAGATCCCTCTTTGCTACCACGTTCTTGTGTCTTGGAGCTCTTTTACTACAGTAGTAAAGACTGAATTATTACTCAGGGACCTAATATGTGTTTATCAATCCTTAACTAACACATCTGTTATTAAAACAATTCCAATATGGAAATCTACAGTTTTAAATGTAGAGGATAAAATTATATTTGGGTTTGTACGAGATAAGGCTACAATTACAACTAAATAGCACCTTTGCATCAAAGGTTTATTGCCTTGCAAGATTTATGTCTGTTTCATGAAAATCTGTGAGGATTCTTAGTTCATACTATATTATTTTTAAAATTCAGAAGGAACTCTGTGTAGTTCTAATCAGTACTGGGATACGTGATGTAAGAACAGATGAAGTGCATTATCTGAGTGGAGACAAACACCAGAGCTTGTTGGGATGAATTCCTGTGCAGCACACCTCAGAGCCATTACTTCAGAACAGTTTCTCTACCTCCAAATAAACAGAATTCCCTACAACACATTCTGAAATGAGGAGTTTCAGAATCAGAGCCTGCTCCAAATATGCATCCTCCAAAAAAAAAGTACTGGCCTGTTGTTTTAAATGAAGGGGCCCTTGAAGTGCCTTTGTAGATTACTTTTGCAATGATGTATGAGACCCAACCTAACCTAATAGAACCTGATTTAAAAAGTTTAAAAAATCTGCTTTAGGCAGGAAAATAAGTCTAAAGTGCTAGATCAGTGATCTTTTATGATACATGAGCTTTATTTTACCCTAAACATTAAATCTGTCAGACCAAATTTAAGATAATGTTATCAAACAAAATTCTCTTCCATTTTATCTTAGTGTTATTAGCTCCTTACAGCACAACCTAGGCAAAATATTCTTAAACCTCAGAAGACAAATGCTATCTGTCTGTTTTCTGTGCTTGCCATATGTGATCTATTCATCTTAGGAAATACCCTCAGCTACGTTGTTGGTGTGAATTTGAAAGACGATTGATTCTTTAAGCAGTGTGCTGCTCCTGTAGGCAGCCAGTCAGCTCATCTGGGACATTTCCCCTTGTTCCTGTAGCCTCGCAGGTTACTATTTATGATACAGGCCTGCATAAATTCCCTGGATCCACAGCTAAAAAGCCAGTGGAATGATGATCCATTAGTATCCTGCTTTCTTCATGCCACAGTCAAGGCACAGTAGTTTCATAAGATGTGCTACCTGCTGATTATCACAGTATAGACTATGACAAAACAGATATCTGCTGATTAACACACTACAAAGGCCTGCTGCTGTGAAATACCACACACTTTGGAGGAATTTCATTGCACTGCAAGAAGCTTTTAACTTCACAGAAGACTTAAATTGAAATGCACACCTTTCAGACCATCTTCCCAACTGCTCACATTCTGAATCTTTTAGAGCTGTTCTTGGCGCCAGTTGCTTAATAGTGGAACTGTCTTCTGTATCAAGAGACCTCTAGTTTTAGTGTCCTGTTTTATGAAGGCCATATCCCACACCTGAATTCACTTGTACATGGGACTGTCTGGTCTGTTGTCTTGAGTTTTAATATTCTGGACTGGATGATCAGAAGAAGCCAGAATAAGCAACTAAATATGTGATTGAAAAATAATTTATTAAATTATTGAACTTATTTAATTAATCGAAAATATCTAGTTTGCCAATAGCAATACTTCTGTGCTATTAGCCTCAGAGTAGTTCAATTTAAAAAATAATAACCCCTAGTTGACTAATATTAATATGTGAATAAATATGCTACCAAGAAAACTGTTTATATTTTCAAGGAAACCAAGCATCTGCACACAAACAATTTCTGTCTTGTAGCAGAATGTGAGTCAGTGTCTGAGAATACAGAGGAAAAAAAACCCCTGCTCTTTCTCCTTCAAAACAGACAGGAGTCTGTTTTTATTTACTTTCACCAAATATCCGCATGTGTGACACTCTCTCATGAGCATTCAGTTGCTGTAAGAGTAAAACTTTTTCTATTCTTTTCCATAAACATCCTGCACATGCATCTCCCGTGACTGTGCCCTCAATAAAGGAGGAAGGAAGTCCTGAAAGACTGTCAGAGTGTTCAGTTGTGAGCTCCCAGTGGGAAGCCAAGGCAAAGGGCACAGTTCTTATACAATGGGCAAAGGTACCTACATTCCACAGTGCCAAGCAACCATCAAATCCAGAAGTTCCTAGTCCTTACCCTTGCCCTACTTCAGGCATCTGGGAATCATTGAAGTCTTGCAAATAACTGAAAATATTACCTGACTGGTCACTGATCACATCTTGCTAAAGTGCACATTTGATCTTACCCTAATTTTCTTGTCCCTTTTACCCCATATTGTGAGACAGGATATTAAAATAAGTTCTTCTTATGCCTTTGGCATGGACAAAATATCAGAATTTTCTCCTAAACATGTTATTATTATTTCTCTAGAGCCGTAAAAATTGGCATACCACAACTGTCAGTGGTGCCTTAAAGTCTGTTTTAGTGGGGGAAAGGGATTATAGAGCAGCATGGTTACTTTTGTAAGGAAAAAAAATAAAAATTTTCTAAAATAATTGTTCAGTAAAATAAATGATACAAAAAAACGATTACAGTGTAGGATATAAGTCTCTTCCTGCAATCTAGGAAGACATTTCTCCTTATGTTTTTATCATCTGTGATTAATATACTCACATCCACGTTTTGCCAGTAAACTCTGATCCTACATCACTGCCTTATCTCTTTGTTTTTCTTTGTTTATATTACACTGCATAGCCTTACAAAAAGGAAACTAAAAGTGACATTTGGGATGTATGGCAGGATTTTTAATATTTACTTTGGCAGATCTTGGTTCAAATACAGAAATGGTGACAGTATCAAGAGTCAAATACTATCAATTTGTTGCAAGGCATGTAGGCCTACATCAGAAAAATAATTAGGCAAAAATAATTAGGGAAGTGTTAAATCAAGGGATACTTAAATACACCATATTTAATTTTCAATAACTACAACAGACAGAAACATGGAAACAAGATCTCCGCATCTAAGTAAATGTGAAAAGACATCGAGCAGAAGTGACTTAAGTCACTAAACCAAATTCTGCCTGTTGTGCCATGACTTTTAACAGAGTTCCTTGTGAGTGTAGAATTTAGACTGCTACATCTGTCTCACCTGAAAATGCAGACCCACAGAGCAGTGGTGTAAGTTGTACAAAGGAGGCAGACATGTGGAGGAATTTACTAAGAATAGAAACCCTTTTTTCAGCAGAACAGTTTTTGGCACTGACCCGTTATTTTTCATTTTTCAGCAGCACATCAGAACTTTCTACCATGTTTATCTCCTGCTCAAATGAACTAATAAACTCCTGATACAACTCTTAATACCCCTTATCAACTTGTCACGCATGGCAGTGTTTGTTAACTTGCAACAAGAAAATGTTTATCTTTTTGCTACCGTCAAAGCAAGCAGCAGAACTGGAAGTTGATGTAAGAAGCAGCTGCCAAGTGGCCTGCAGTCTAGAGACTTTTCTTTACTCTTCTATTTTTTGTTGTCATGCCTTTTCTCAGCCCAAATTTTTTCTGTATTCCTGACACTAAAGATTGGCAGTAATGATTTACAGCCTAAAAAATATTCCAAAATAAGTTACAGCACCTTGAATTTATTATTTGTTCTTTCCAGCCTTTTAACACCTGAGTGTTAAACACATACATCAGGGCTGGGAGATGCCAAATCATCATACAGAACAGAAACAAAGTTCCTGTCTCCCAAATATGTTTAAAACTCCATGTTTCTGCTCTAACACTGCCATAGTCTGGTGCGCTAGCATAAAATACTGAATTATTTTTAAATGTTCTGTTGGTAGAATAGGAAAATACATTTTTCTGTTCTCTGTAAAAAGATGAAAATATATAAAAATATCAGTACCACCTAATATTGTGCTTCAGTAGAAATGTTAGATTTTTTTGTGCAATGAGAGAAACCTGCTTGTTAGAGGAATTGTAATATACTCTGCAGATTTGCTTTTCAAGGTACTGCTCTGCTCGTATTAATTCCTAGTGAAATCAGTTAAACTCTATTGCTAAAACTTGACTGTTTTGTTTGCCAACCAGAGTTGTAGGCAGCTTTTCAGTTCCATTATTAACAGTGGTAAAGGAAATTCTGTGAGGGAGTTGGGTGAGATGAAACTCAAGATGCAGCTGTTCACCATCTCTTGCTATCTTGTGGGTGACATCTGAGAAAAAGTCAGTGAAACCATAAAATAGCAATAATAAAAGTGCAGCGTGCTGTGCTTGCCGAGCAGCCGCAGCTGCAGCACAAAGGACAGAGGCACAGGGCGGCCCTGCAGGAGGGACTGGTGTCCCCCAAGTCCCGCCGGGCGCCGGGGGCTGCCGGGCACGGCCCCAGCCCCAGCCCCAGCCCCGCCGCCTTCCCTCGGGCGCGGCTGCGGTGTGACAGCCTGGCAAAGGCGGCCTTCGGGACACACCCGGCATGGCCTGGTCCTACTTTACACTAACATCCAGAGGCTTGTGTTGCCTAATTGGTGTCAGTTTTCCACTCACACACCCCCCTCCGGGATGTTTGCAAGGGGCGTTATCAGGAAATTGCAGCTGTGGCTCCGTCTTTACTTCCTGTCAGGAGTTACCTCTGGGTTTGGGTGGGTTTTTTGACTTCTTGGAACTTTCTGTTTATTAACTGGATAATCTGGAAAGGAGGAGATAGCAATGGAGCTGGTACAGAAAGATACTGTGCTTAAGGCCAGAGCTGACTATTCCAGATCAAAACTCATTCTGGAATGAGGTGGCAGCTGTATTGCTCCCTCGCAAAGGTGAAGTGCTGGCACATGCACCACCTGACCTCACTTAGGTTCTGGTCAGGACATTTGGCACCTCCCTCTCACTGGCCAGAGGGCAAATCAGGGCCTAGACCTCGAATCCAGAACCTCCTGCTGCAACATTCATCTCGTGATGCTCAGGCTGGAACCAGAACTCTGTAGTTTTCATTTCAGATATGTTCTAAGAAGAGGTTTGTTTCCTTTTTGGTTTTAGATACACCCAGAGTCTTAAAAGAATAAAATTGTGACATTCTGAATAAATTAGAATAACTATAAGATGACTTTATATGAATTATCAAGGTACTAAATCTAGATGATTTGAGTATGAGCCCAGATTATATCACAAAGTCTATGTTTGTTTCAGACTACAGTCTGGGGATCTTGTGGGCTCACTCAGTTCTCCATATTGCCAACTGCAGTCATGGGATAATTTTGTTATGGATTAGTTCAGCACTCCAAAAATGACTAGCACAGATTCCCTGGCTTCATATAGGAATATCTTATTGCTTCCTCTGAATCAAAATTAACCTGCTGCAATCTTGTTTGGTATTTACGCTGTTCTCACAGTTGAGATCTCCAAAAGCCTCAGACAGCAGTCACAGCGAGGCTGTAGATTTTGCTTTTAAAAGAATGTACAAAATACAATTTGTCTGTGGAAAAGTGAGGAAAATTTTGAAGTAGATTTTCCTTAAAAAAGAAACAACCCAAGCCCCAGTAGCCAACAAAAAAAAATTTAGTTAGGAATTCCAGTTTCTCAGTTGCTTATTTATTGGGTAGTATCACCTGTTAAGACTAACTCCTGAATAAATTAATCATCTGCAAATATTTCAGCTCCTATTTTAATTTCTTAAGTATAAGATAGGTCATATCTTGATGAAAGCCTGATTATAAAATATGTGGTTTCTTTTAATGATTTTTATTCACTTTCACTGATTCCTTGTATTGCTACAGTGTATGCACACAGTTTTCTTCCATCTATAGCTGAAATTATGTCAGCCATAGACTTCATAACTGACATTTGCACTTGTTGATAATACAGTGATAAAGATTTAGTCAGAATCTTGGCACTAATGATTTAAAAATGGGAATAAAATTGTATACATTCAAAAGTTAACAAAAAATAAAAACATTTACACATCTTTAATCAGCCATAAATGGCAACAAATTAACAAAGTCTGAAACAGTTTAATATAATTGAGAAATGTAGCAGTGGCCGTTTATTGATGGAGTCTATTTTTGTATGCACTTCTGTTCCCATAAGTAGGCAGTCAGGGCAAAGATCCATTGCAGGCTGTGATGAATCCTTCCTTCACCCTTACTCCTGGCCACATGCTGGTCTTTATTCTATAGACTTATTTACAGCATCTCATTTCTCTCTTGCAGTTGCTACTCCTTTTGCTATAGCTCTTCTGTTTCCCACCTCTTTCTCTAGCCCCGTATGGAATTATCTGAGCCTTCCTGAGCAGCCTCCTTGTGCCACAGCCCAGTGCTGCTGCCTGTGCTCGCAGCCTGGCTCTGGAGTCACCCCCACAGGTGACAGCCCAGCAGCTGCACAGGGACCCCTCAGCATGGCCTGGAGCAGAACTGACACCCGCTCAATTCAGAAAGAAACTGGATCTAACGTACTGAAAGTGAAAAAACATAGCAAATAAATAAATAAACACTATTAAAATGGATCAGCCGAGTTCTGTATTCTGAATAACATTTTAAATAGTGTACATACAGTTGGGGCAGTGTTCAAAACTTGAGATAAAAATGGGCTTATTCAATACATAAATGAGATTAGGGTCTCTTATTCTGCCTATTTAATAACTGCTTATCTTTTCTTCTACTTTTGTTTATCTATTATGAGACTGTTGGTTATCACAAGGATTTTATATATCATAAAAAATTAAAATGCTGTTAATACTCTTCCATTTAGTAAAAGAATCAAAGTATTCTCATATTACTCACTTCTTGGCACATAAAAAATATTTAATATCTTTCCACTGTAGAAATTCTACTTGAAAAATTACCTACTTGCCACTGTTCTAACTTTCAGAGCAATTTGTTGGTTCATGTTAATGTCTCTCGGCCCTATAATTAAAAGAAATCAAATTCCCTAAGAAGAGGCTAATAGAAATCTGTGCTTTGCTCATAATTAAGAAAAAAAACAGAGGAAAAAAATCATCTTTTATAAAATGTTTAATACTGGAACCTACTCACAGCCTGTTCCTAAAGTGCTGTTAGCTTCAGTGGACAGTTTTATAGGTGAGTTTTGCGGTCCTTCCTCTGGGGCTGTATCAGATCCAAAGACTTTTGTGACATACTATTTCATACCAAAATGATTTAAACACTTAAAATAAACAATTTGAAGCAAGTATTTGAATTCAGAAGTCTGAGTACACATCTCAAACCATGTGCTTGACTCTCATTTTCTAGTGCTTATTCTTCAGTGATAAAAATGTGTAAAAAAATGACAGTTGTATGTCAGGTGATTCCTATTCGATGTAAAAGGGACTGGAATATCATATTACTTGTTTTGATTCTGTTCCTTGAATTTAATCTCAGGGTTGCTAGGTCTAAGCATATATTTTTCCTGAAAGTAGTGTCATACAATCAGTATATTTTTACGTTGTGCAGAGCACACATTCAGAAGTAATCTAACTTTTGCTACAACCTAAATGTATATAAGTAGGTATATATGCAAGAATCAGCTGTTCAATCAACAAGTTATTCATGCAAGAAATTATATGAATGATTGCTTATGCTAGGAAAAAAATAATTCTGATATCCTTGAAAGATTAAATATAAAATGGTAACATAGAAGATTAGATCAGTTTTAACGGTCAAATCTATTACAGTATTCTTTACACAGTATTGTGACTAGCATAGCCTCCAAAAGACTTTTAAGAAAATCCCCACTCTGTTCATATTAAGTCTTCTGTACAAGATACAATTTGTGATACAATTTATAGTTCAGGGAGTGCACCCTTCACTGGTCCTTAATACTGCAGAATTCCAGAGAATGTTTGCTGTTTTTTTAAAAGCATTTTCAATTACATGCAGAGTCTTTACTTAGGAGTGTCACTTGGAAATAAAAAGAATGCTGAACATACACCTTGGCATGATTAGAATAAAAACATGCAAAAAACCTTTATGAATAATACTAATAGCTCAATTAGTTTCATGCCTTGTAAGTAACTGTAATTATAAGGCAGCTGGATAAGCCTCAAGCCAGTCTGTGTTATACGTTCCATTAATGTCAGAAGTTACTAGGGATCATCTTGTGATCAGAAGTCCAAATAGGAACACTGAAATACTGATATGAAAATTTCAAATTAATGTAATGACTATGTTTTCTACTCTCTGTCTATACATTAATTTGAAATGCTATTGCATGTTGCAGTGTTTTGTGTGGAAGGACAAATGCCAGCGTGTTTTGACCTGTGAATACAATATTGTTCGACACTGCTCATTCTGTCCTTCTAAAAAGGATTTTTCTTGTTATTGTAGTCTTTCTCTGGGCAGCAAAAGTTCTGAGCCTCAGTCATATCAGCAAGCCTGCTTTGTGACCTGTAGGACGTGACTTGACCTGTAAGATTTTTGCTGCATGAAAAATGAGACACACTCCTACAGCAGAATGAAGAAGAGCATCTCCCTGGAGATTAAACTTTTATGTTAAAGTGGTCTGGTGAATCCACCCAGTTAGTTTCTTTCCTAGGTCACCAAATATTTTGACGGCTATTTAAAGATATTAGTAGACACTGTCAGAGGGACCATGCAACACCATCTATAATTCCTTTTAAGTGAGTCAGTGAAGTCAACAGTACATTTAACACAAAGCAGTGACAGTAGTGTGTGTGTCCCACATTCAGCTACTGAAATAAATGTTACCAGCACTGCACATGTCAAACTGATGATGTATTGCTCTGCAAGACCAAGACAACAACAAACCATGTTTACATGTGTATTTTCTGCCTTCTCCTTCCAGAACTGGAAGACTGCAGGCTCCAGGGGAAGCTGCCATCTAGCAGGAATAAACTGTGCCTGGGAGATCCCTGGCCATCTCTCTCATCATGGAAAGAGCCATAGAGCATGACTGCATTCCCGATGGACTGTGCCATCCCGCCTTCCTCAGAAGCCTCAGCAAGAGGTATGGCCACACAAAGACCTTTTGAGCTGAGTAAGCACAGAATAGCTGACAACCCACAATGTCTTCTTTAGGTTTAATCATAATTTTATTTTGAGACTGTATATAAAAACATGATTTGAATATTTTGGTGCATTTAATTTAAATAAATGCACTGGCAGGATCTATGCATTTGATAAATGGCCTGATGTGTATTTTCAAAAGCAGTAAATATTCTAAGTGAGGCTCACTGGGCAGTCATTCAAGTTAGCTTGCAAAACATCTGTCATATTTTCAGAGACATAAATGATAAATTCTTACATAAAAAAACAAGTTAATTGTACCAAAAAAAGAGAGACTCTCACTCTTAAGCCAAAACAGATACCTCTTCATAATCCCATGCAGTTATCAGCATGTCCCTTGGATTTATGACTTATGACATTTATTTACCAACAGGTGGTTGTGTATCTTGCCATTTATATTTTAAGCAACAGTAAACACAACTAAAAATAATATAAGACAAACAAAATAAAACTCAGTGGTGTTTTTAAAGTGTTTTTAGAGAAAAGCTGTATTTATAAGCTAGGTCTTCAAGTAGTTCTCACCACGCTCAGCAACACAGAAGAATACTGCAAGAGCAATAAGGATTTTTAGGGGCATTATGATAGTGTAATGGAAACACATCTGCCCCCAAAAGTCCCTCATTTTCCCTGCGGTTAAGAGCCATGCAGGAAGTGGTGAATGCTGTGGAACATCAAGAATGAAACTATAAAGAAAATATTTTTAAGTTAGAACAAATTTCCAACAATACTTCAGGATTTCATCATTTTCTCTTAGTCCACTGGATAGGAAAACTGTAGTTTTTCAAGGATCCTCTAATTCATTTGCTCTGGATATATAAAATGGTTCTGTCCATGCAATAAAGTGAATTCTGAGGCAGCTACCTTAAAAACACTATTAGTATTGGGAAGCAAAAACCATTTTGCATGAAGCCCAGACAATACAGGACAATTTTTCGTCTTCCAGCTCCCCAGAGAAACCCCCAAACAACCCAAAACCCCACAAAAAGCCAAAACAAAAACCCAGGATAATCATCATTAACTGTTGACCTGCATTTCTCATTTTTAAGGATATTCAGCAATAGAGTGAACATTAGTTTATAGAAGAAAATTATACATAATAGAATTATAGAACATTTTTCATTTTAAAGGATTTTAAAATGTTTTCCAGTGAACTGTCTGGGCAGTTTTCCATNAAAATAAAACTCAGTGGTGTTTTTAAAGTGTTTTTAGAGAAAAGCTGTATTTATAAGCTAGGTCTTCAAGTAGTTCTCACCACGCTCAGCAACACAGAAGAATACTGCAAGAGCAATAAGGATTTTTAGGGGCATTATGATAGTGTAATGGAAACACATCTGCCCCCAAAAGTCCCTCATTTTCCCTGCGGTTAAGAGCCATGCAGGAAGTGGTGAATGCTGTGGAACATCAAGAATGAAACTATAAAGAAAATATTTTTAAGTTAGAACAAATTTCCAACAATACTTCAGGATTTCATCATTTTCTCTTAGTCCACTGGATAGGAAAACTGTAGTTTTTCAAGGATCCTCTAATTCATTTGCTCTGGATATATAAAATGGTTCTGTCCATGCAATAAAGTGAATTCTGAGGCAGCTACCTTAAAAACACTATTAGTATTGGGAAGCAAAAACCATTTTGCATGAAGCCCAGACAATACAGGACAATTTTTCGTCTTCCAGCTCCCCAGAGAAACCCCCAAACAACCCAAAACCCCACAAAAAGCCAAAACAAAAACCAAGGATNCAAAACAAAAACCCAGGATAATCATCATTAACTGTTGACCTGCATTTCTCATTTTTAAGGATATTCAGCAATAGAGTGAACATTAGTTTATAGAAGAAAATTATACATAATAGAATTATAGAACATTTTTCATTTTAAAGGATTTTAAAATGTTTTCCAGTGAACTGTCTGGGCAGTTTTCCATACATACAGAAGGACCAGCCAGAGTAAAAATACAAAGAAGAATCCCAATTTAGTAGGATGAATTATCCATGTTTATAAATATCCTTAGTAAAAGAGGTAGCACATTTGAACTTTATGCCCATTCAATTGACATGCCCAATGAAAAGTTACTATTTTAAAATAATCCACACTGAATAGCACCTAACAGGCATATTCTTCACAGATTCTTGTAGCACAAAGCATAAAATATAATAATATTGTTGAAGAAAAGCAATGCTCAAATCCTCACATGAATTAATATTATGTTCTGTGTAATACATTTGCCCTTTGTTCCTGTAAAAATATAAAAAATTAACTCAATTCTTTTCTCAGGTTCCAGAAATTTTAACATGATCTCATTCCAATTTTTATGAATGTAGGTCCAGTGAATTCAGTGGAGATACTTCTGACTTACACCAGCATCCAGGCACCTACTGACAGAGGTATGTATGCATTGTGTGATTTGAAACAGGCCTTTGATTACAAAAGAAAGCTTTAATACAAACAGCAGCAGCATCAAAGCAAAAATCAGGATTTTGCTGACTATATAGAAATTTTTAACAGCAGCAATGTGTAACAACTAGAAATGCCCCTTCAGTACAACTACTGCGTTCACTTGTTTTTCCTGATGCACATGGGCCAGTCCTGAAACATCCTGAAATGATTTTTCTCACCTTGTCCTACAACCCTTTATACCTGTCTTGTTGCAGGTGACAGGACACATTTTACATTTTT
>WEIT01010305.1:285-14786 GCA_013389985.1 Dryoscopus gambensis | reverse complement strand
GGCGGGCGGGCGGGCGCGCGGCGCGGAGCGGGGGCGCGGAGGGAGAGCGCAACTCACCACTTGTCAGTGCCCCCGGCGGTGCCCCCGAGAGCCGGGAATGGATCAGCGCCCGCAGCAAGCGGGGATCCCGAGCACAGGGAGCCGCTCGCCGGCCAGGTCCCCGTTCTTGAAAGGAGACAGCCCTCCGGTCCTCGCTCCGAGCCGGCTCCTTCCGTTGGCAAAATCCTGACTCATTACATAAAAAGATCACCCTGCCAGGCGCCCTGAAACATTTCTTCATCACGGTCACGCCACAAGCTAAACAAGAGGCCACATCAAGGGGAGGGGGAGAGGGGGAAGCGGAGAGGAAAAAAAATCCAGAGGGGTTTTTTTTCATTAAGATCCTCTTCCTTGAAAAAAGGGAAAAAAAAAAAGTGCAGGGAGAAAAAAAAAAAAAGAGCAGCCACCAGGAGAAAAACTAGAGAAGATTCACTCATTGTTGCCACAAAGACACCTCTCCCCTTCCCACTCCTTCTCCATGCTCATTCCTCCAACAGTGCTACAAAGACGTGCAGTCTGCGCCGGGAGTTGTGAGCCCGAGCCGTGAGCTCCTCAACTCCGCGGGGGCCGTGCCAGGAGACCCGGGGCGCACAGTCCTCCGAGAGGAGGTGTGGTGAGTCCAAGACCGTCCGAAAATTATTTTTTTTCCTAGAAACTACCACCAAATATAGTAACAGGGAAGGGGTATTCCTAGAAATTCGGGAGACGTCAGAAAGGGAAGATTTGTGAAATTCAGCTTCACTTCCTGCAGAGGGCTCCTAGCACAGGGATTAAAAAAAAGGCAATAAAGTGCTTTTCATGCTTCTCTGATCAGATAATGGTTAAAAAAAAAGAATGGTAAAACACTTAACTCACATTTCTCTGATACAATCTAGTAGTTTCATAGGGGAAGAATGCTAATCAGTAACCTCCTTTCCTCATTTTCTACTAATGTTTATTAGATGTCTATCTCCTGTATTTATTTTCCCCACATCCTCATATCAGACCTGTGCATGCAGCAAATAAAAGGAATATACATATAAGGGGGAAAATGGGCCAAATGATAACCCTCCCACATATCACAGAAACACTGAGTGTTCGCGTGTTATTTTAAACAGGCTATGCCGTTTGCATCTTTCATGCCACACCGATGTGAATAATTCATGTCCCCACTGTAGATGTGTGCAATATTGTTACTCGCATGAATGGGAATTTGTAGGTTGGCTTTTATTTAAGGGCTTCAACACTGAGTACTGCTGAGCACTGTCAGTCCCCATGGACTTAATGGTATCTTAGGCTCTTAATTAATTCAGTTCAGCAATTCACAGGATCAGGCCCTGACTGACAAACGCAGACCCGCACGCTGTCAGGAGCCACATTATTCCTCACATGTCTCCTAAATCTGTGTTTGCTTTGTGTTAGTGTCTAACACCCAACCCTTCCTGACTCACATCTTAAAAAACACTACCTGATACCTTTCATAGGAAGCAGAATTGAATGTTTGCAAGGCAGAGACAAATGAAGATGTTATTATAGGCTGTTAATTATATAAAGATGTCAGTGCATTTGTAATAAAGCATTATTTATCCAGGAACAGCAAAGGTTGCTATAAAAACCACAAAGCCAGCTTTTGGGGGAAGATAATAGATTTCAATGTGTGCAACTCTTGCAGGTTAATTGGATTTCCTTAATGAAATTCCCCTCAGCCACATGAAATCCTTGGGTTTGTTCTTTGAATTTCATTATGACTTGCAGAGTCTTCTCTGCCCCCAATCAAATGCAATAAAAACACTGGAGTTGGCTTCACTTCAGTGTTTTATGAACACTCACATTTAATCAAAACTTGGTTACAGACACCTTGTCTGTGTGCAGTTTTGAAGGGGAATTAGCAGAGTTCACCTGACACTCCTGAGTGTGCTTTGACTCCTAAGTGTGTTTAACTGTTACTGCAGTGCTCGGTAAACAATTGCATCAATATACAGACCCAGGTTTCAGAGAGGTGCACCCACAGTGTTTCGTTAGTAGTAATGCCTGGTTAGAGTCAGATTTATTCTAAGTAATCTCCTGGAATTCAAAACAGCTCTAGTTAATTGCAAAAAGGCCTTTTAAATCTGGTTGGCTTACTTACAGCATACTGCTCCACTCTGTCACTCTCATTTCCTGAGTGAAAAAGTGAATGGCAGCTTCAAGCTCAGGATCTTTTAATCATTAAAAGAAATGGATGTGCTGTCCTCTGTTGGTCATACTGGTTGTGACAAGTAAAATTCAGTTAAAAAGGCAGCAAGAGGCTGTTATAGTGACAAAAAAAAAAAAAAAAAGAAGAATATGAAACTAAATTAAATTTGCTTCACCTTCTGCTTTCACCAATAACACTGCACAGGGTAAGGGATTATTATTTTTTTTAATGATGCAATGATAGAAACTGGATTATGGAGAGGACTCGTTTCACATGACTGTAGTACAGATTCTGCCCTGGGATTCCCCGGCCCCCGGCTGTTGGTTTACCCACTGTGCGTGGCGTGTGGATGCCACAGGGAGCTGCAGGCGCCCTCGGGAGCCGGGGCTGCAGGGGGCTGCGGTGCTGCCAAGCACGTGGCGAGAGTGGAAGTTTCGGGTTTAAATTTCACGTCACACGGTCTGGTCTGGGGACAGGGCCGTGTGTGCCGGTTGGTGCTCAGTGGTGCCCCGTGTCGTGTGGTGCCATGGCAGCTGGGCAGCTCTCGGCGCACCGTGGCCATGGCAGCCCCGCCTGTGCTGGGGGCGTGCAGTGCAAATTCCCGCTCGGCCTCTCGCGGGGTCCTCCAGGAGCCCCGGCGTGTGGGAATGCCCTGCTCTGCGCACTGCTGCTAAGCAGCGCTGTGGCCTCGCTGGGTGCTCAGTTCAAGCAGAATGTGTAGCATCTGGAGAGGATCTGGGGAATTATTGCAAGGATGATTAGAGGTGTAGAAACCTGGCCTAAAAGGAGAGATTTTAAAATTTGGGTCTTTTGTTGTCTAGAAAGAAGAAAGCTGAAGGCAAATGGAGCAACACTTTCAAAAAAGGTTTACTGTGTAAATGAATCTGTTGTGGCAGTAGACCCATGTGATATGTTAATTATTTCTACCTCTTAACTGCTGCTGGAGTTACCATTTCTGGGCTGCGCTAGTTTCTCCTAGGCTGTGAGTGCACAGATAGTTTTCTAATTACAAAATTAATTTCAAGTAAATAACCACAAGACATGTCTTAAAATGTTACTTAGCAACATTGTGATCATGCTAATAGTTTAGCAATGTTATTCAACAAAATGTAAGTTCTGTCTGCAAACTGTGGTAAAACAGGCTCTGTGTTATCTGATTTCTGTGTTACCTAACAGACTCACAGGCCTCAAACCATTGCGAAGAGTGTGAGACACAGCCATAGCTCTTGTGCATACCTGGATTTTTCCTAGAAATACATTATTTCTAAAAAAGCAAGCAAGAATTTATGAAAGCTTTACTCATCAGTGGCAAGATGGCTCATCTCCACCCTCCCTGTGAGGCTTATCCCTGCGGCTGTAGTAAACAGAAAGCAGTATTTATCACTTATATGTTTTGTCTTTGATTTTTGCATTTAGTTTTTACAACTCTCCTATGAAAGTAGATTTGGAGACATGGATGTACCTCATTGTCCTTTGTATCCATAAGTAAAAATATCTGAGAATATTTACAGAATCCATTGTAAATAGTTAAAGATGTTTATTTCTGTTCATACAACAAATGTACAGTTTATATTCTTGACTACAGTGGTGCAGAATATGAGAGGTAGATTTGTCAGGAAGAGAACAAAAGGCATTGTGCGGACATTGTGGTCAGTAAAATTTCAAATGGTAAGTAAATATCAAACATGAATCAATAAAGATTTCCTTCAATTCGTAATGCTGTTACTATTTACAGTTAGGATGGGTTTAAGTGCTGCCCAACCCTTACCTGTGTGTGCGGGTTTGGTGCCTGGTCCCATCAGTGTCACCGAGTTGGACCTCCTGGCCACTCGTGGTCCTGCTGGATCAGCTGCGTCTGAAGCACCCAGTGTTGCTTCATCTGGAGAAGGGGAACACACCCGGCTCCTGTGAGCATAACCACCACACCCTTTCCTTACCCATTTTCAGTGTCACAGGGAATTTTTTGCTATTAATAAATAGAAAATGTAAAGTACACACTAATCAGATTGCAAATAATCCTTCAAAGTGGTTAGTGATACAGATGAAGAAACCTCATGGTTTACTAATCCGAAGACAGAACCAAATTAATAAATACTTAATTATGTGGTGGCAGGGTCGGGGTGAACCAGTGAAGGGGACCTGGGGCATTACAGGATGATCTTGGTAGCTGCAGCCTGTGGAGAAGGCTCTCTCCCAGCAAGAGTTTGAAGCAGCTGGAGGCTGTCTTCAAACAAGACTCTGCAGAGGCTCCACTTGTTCCTCCCAGGAATGACTCCACGTTGAGGTGGGCACCAGCACATGCCTCAAGGGTGCTGTGTAGAAAAGGCATGTGACACGACTTCCACTCGGCCTCAGCAATCAGCTTGGCCTGACACATTTAAAAGTATTTTTTGTTTCTTCAGGCTGAGCTGAGGGTCTCTTGAAAACAGGATTAGGCGCCAAGAAAAAAAGAAGAAAAACGTTTCTATTGCTGCAGATGTGAGGAGAGAAGTAGTGCAGCCGCTGAGGGATGCAGCAGGGCAGGACTGACCGAAGTGGAAGCTGGAGGGACACGGCACACCAGGATCCCCTTGGGGCCGGAGAAGCCGCTCCTGCCGGTGCGAGACCCCTGGCTCGGTACCTGCCCTCAGGGCTCAGCTGGGGACATCGGCTCTGCCGTTGTGGGGTGCGCTCCGGGGGCCGGACCTCTGCGGGGCTGGGAGCCGCCATCCCCGGTACCGGGCGGGTCTGACGCTCCGCGAAGGGTCCCGGCTGCGGCCGCCGCGGAGCTCCGTCTTCCCCTAAAAATGAAGGGGAGAGCTCCCCCCAGCGCGGACCCGCCAAGGCACGGACGGGGTTCGAACCCGTGATCTTCGGTTTACGAGACCGACGCCTTANGGCGCGGCGGGGGCTGAGGGGGCGGAACGGCAGGGAGGGGCCGGGATTGCTCGCACTCCTCGTCTCATTTCGGCTCTCGCTCCCGCTCGTGACCCTGGCATCTCTGTCGCCCTCCCTTCGTCTCCCACTCTCGGAGCTGCCAGGAGGTTCCCCTCCAGTTACGGAAGCGTCCTGAGGGCAGTGCCCTCTGCCCGCATCGGCCCCAGGGCTGTGAGGGTGCGGTGCCCGGAGACGGCACTCGAGGGGCTGCTTCACACCGGCAGAACGGCTTAGACGGGGAAAAAGCGGGATTAAAACTTTCCTCCTCCGAGAAGAGAAGCAAGAATGCAAAACGTTGGGATAATTAACTGGTAAATACTAAATTAAACACATTTGCTGCCTGGTAAAAAACCCCAGTGTTGTGAAACGCAGAAAATATACTAATATATAGTTTTCTGGACTGGGTCTTCTAGACTGGGTCTCCTAGATTTTTACAAGTGTGACCTGAAGACAAAGCATTTAGTTTTTCCTTTAATGTGCGTTGTGGAGGTCTGTTTAAATTATTCTCCATGAAACTGCTGCTGGACACCCAAGTTTTATATTCCTTTTGGTTTGGTTTTGGTTTCCTTGTGGAAGAATCATGAACATATTACAGAGGTACCTTTGTAAAGGCTGAGATCAGAGTTACTGATTTGGTAGTGCTGTAAGGCAGGTGCACTAAAAGGTTGTTAGAGAACCAAAATAGCTTGGCTTGGAAGAGACCTTCAAAGGTTATCTAGTTGAAGCACCCTACAATGAGCAGGGAAATACTTATGTATCATTTTGGGATGTTCTTTGAACTCTCATAATGGAAAGTCATGCTTGATGGCTTGACTGTATGAAAATATTTTAGTTCTTTAAAAGTTATCATTTGTTAGTTTGTCTGTGAAAACTCTATGGCTCCCTGTGTTTAAACGGAGTGATTTCAATTAGCTTGACCTGCAGTGAAAAGTGTGCAATTTAAATTACCTTACTAGATAGTCAGCCCTTGTTAAGTGTGTTTGCTGCTACCTTGGAAAAGCTGCCCCAAAGGTGATCTGATTTGCCAGTCCCTATGGGCATAACTGATAGCCTGGCCTACATGTATGCTTGCTGGAATTTATCTGCTAGTGTTGTTCATCACATGCCCCCATCTGGACTATGGAAAGCTGGGCAGTGAGAATAGCCCTGTTGTATTCTGCTTTTGTCTTGTCAGTGTAATCACTGCAGCATTTCAAAGCGTGATGGTGTGCAGGAGTGGAAGCTGCCTCCCTCAGCTCTCACACCTGTAATGTTTATGAAAGGTATGACCTCAGAGGGCCACTCATCTCCCTTGGCAGAAGGAGTTACTCTTAGTATTACCAGGCTGGCAGCAGAAAGGAGTTCCATTTTAATCAATCATGTTTGACTGATGATATGCCATTTCTGGCCTACTTGCTTACTACAAAATATGCTCTTTTATGTGCCATACTTGCCAGTTTTGTCATCGCAGTTCCTGCGCAGCTCACATCTGTGTTTATTAATGTTCTTGGATCCTTGTGAGCTGAGAGGTAATCTTGTGGTGAGAGGGAGGGCTGTTTGAATTGTCGGTGGAATTCATGTGAGTTTTATGTCTTCAAGCATGCTACATTTTAATAAATGTATTTGCTTGGCATCAGGAATAGTATTTAATGGTAAATCAATTTCTATTGGATCAAGTTCTTCCTTAACTGTATGGGGAGATGGAAACTTCAGTGTGACTTCATAAAGATCTTCTAACTAGATTAAGAGGAAATACTTGATTTGGTTTAAAAAAATTGTCTACTCTCTAACTTCCTCAGTGTGCCTGGAAAAACTGTTTCTGTCTAAACAAAGTGCTGTTTAATGGTGAGCTGATTTATCATGATAGTTTTTATAACTAAAAATGTAAACTTGATTTTAAAAAGTGTAATTTCCCTTTTGGTGTCTGGATACTTTTGTTTGGAAGTGTCTTTTATGCTGGCCCTTACCCTGGTTTGAGCTCCATGTGAAAGCCCTTCCTCTTCTGCACTGTTCTCTTCTGACACAAGCTTCTTTTAAACACAACATGGCTTTTCTAAAGGGAAGTCTTTAGAGGACTCCCATTGCTTAAAAGATATTGTCAGAGATTTTGTTGGATGGACCAATAATCACTAGCTGTTTTTTTTTCTTTCTTTCCTTGGCCTCACACATATGAGATGGAGGTGTTGTTTTAGGAGAGGCTTTGGTATCTGTTTTCATGTGCAAAACCAGGCCTTTCAACACATTCCCTGACTCTTCTGAGATACAGGGGAACGATTGTATTTATGCAGATTTGGTGCAACAGAGTTTTATAAAGACTTGCTGGAATGCTCCTCAGTTGCACTTACTTGAGCTTTGGCTTTGTCTTAGCTGTATGAAAGTTTCTGTTCAGTATTTTAACTTCTAATCCACAGCCCTTGTCTTGGAGGGGTTCAAGAATGATGCAGTGGAATGGCAGAGTGGCCCTGCAGTCCTTTTTATGCAGAGAAGACTGGAGACTCAACTTCAGGTATTTTTTTTACATGAAGGGCAGTATTTATCTTAGAGTACTCATTACATTTATGGATAAACACTTGAAGGAAAAAACCCCAAGCCCTGGCTGTTGGGTCTCAGAAGTTCTAATCTGTTACTTTGATTTTCCATTAGAAACATCTTGGTAAGGTTGCAGACTATACTTCGGGGCGTGGGGAAATCTGTGTGACTTCTTCGCCATCAAAGAAACATCTCCTACTTGAGACAGTACAAATACTCTAAGAAATTTGTCTCTCTAGCAACATCTGTACACTACACAACAAGCCAATAGGCAGGAGCAAATGGCATTGAATGTGGTACAGAGTAAAGACAAATGTGCTCATGGCCATCTGTAGGACATGTTTGAATACACTGAGGTTTTACTGAAAATCAGGGTTTAGCCTGTGGAAAAAGTTCACTCAGCATAATCTCAAATTTTATCAAGCCTCATTTTGTGTTTA
Organism: Dryoscopus gambensis; assembly: GCA_013389985.1. Taxonomy (NCBI): domain Eukaryota; kingdom Metazoa; phylum Chordata; class Aves; order Passeriformes; family Malaconotidae; genus Dryoscopus; species Dryoscopus gambensis. Next base: position 6,728 of record WEIT01010305.1, on the reverse strand, counting down.
CATCATAATAGTAATATAAACACAGCTTGTGAGGGAGGTTTATGTGTTTATATTCTTTGTCACTGTAAAACAATCAAACTCCCAGACTGCCAGCTGGCACCAAAACAAGTGCTTTATCTCTGTTATACTCCAGCTGTAATTCCTGTAATGCACATATACATGGTCAAAAAGTGCTGCACTTGTTTTCCAGTACTTGTGTTTGGTGTGCGATATCTGAAGGTAAGTTTGTGGCACGTATAGCCTACAAACTTTTACAATGGGTAAAGTTCATAGAGAAGAGGTTTTTTATGAAATTCAGAGTGTTTATTAGTAATTTCTAATTTGTTCAGTTTTACTTAATTTCTACTTATATGGGGTTTTTAATATTTGGCCAAGTTCTGATGTCACTAGTGTAGAACAGACTTTCATGAGGAAAGGGAGGCTGGTTAGTAGAGGACTGCCTTCACAAGGGGAAGTATAACACTAAATATTTAAATGAAATAGCTTCATCCTTAAAAGAAGCTTGTGCAAACAGCTCATAGATCATTCTCCCGAAGAAATGCATTCAGGTGTTCTAGCAGCTGAGCAGAATGCAAATCGCAAATACAAAATCTCACAACCCAACACATCTTGAAAACCTTGAAAGAATTTGGGAAAGTCGTGTATTAAAGTGCATTACAAGAGGTATGTAGTGAGAGGACAAGGGGGAACAGATTCAGACGGAAAGAGGAGGTTGAGATTGGGTGTTAGGAGGCAGCTCTTTACTGTGAGGGTGGTGCGATACTGGGGTGAGTCCCCAGAGCAGCTGTGGCTGCCCCACCCCTGGCAGTGCCCAAGGCCAGGCTGGACGGGGTTGGAGCAACCTGGGATAGTGGAAGGTGCCCCTGCCCATAGCAGGGAACAAGATGAGCTTTAAGGTCCCTTTCAACCCAGGCCATTCTATGAGTAAATTACTCTCTATAAAAAAATGCTTAAAAAAAATCAAAGTCCAAACCTAAACTCTGAGGGAAGTCTCTGTTCTTACAGATTTTGTAGACAAACCGTAATTCTTTTGGAGTTTGTCTAAGTGCAGATTCATTCTTACTCCTTTTTGTGAGAAAGGTACTTAGAACAGAGGCCAAATGTCTCAGACTCATAAAGGTCAGAATGATATTTTTCACTTTAAAGTAGTAACCATGGACAAATGAACACAGTTTTCCTTTTTTATTTGAGACACTTAGCAAAAATGCTGAAATATCAAACATTTCCTCAGTAGCTACAATATTGCCACTATGTACAAAATATTTGATAAATGTAGTACACATATAAAAATACAGTATGCATTACATATATACAGTACAATGTGCAAAACATATGGCATTCAAACATATGGAATTGATTTTAGGGGTGCAAACAGCAAATACAAAGGCATCATGGTTTCTTCTAGAAAGGCAATACATAAACTGACGCCCTGATTGCCATAATTTGCATTTAGTAAAGTAGTGCTTAAATGAAGAGGGCCCCAGAGACAGGTGTTTATCTTCTTCTTTTCACAAAATGAGATGCTAAGACATAATTATGACTATGAAAATAAGAAGAGAAACACCTACTAGGGTTAGCGTTATTTCTACTGCAAGCAGTACTGTGAAGAAAATCCTATCTGGAAAAAAAGCCTGTGCTATTACCTACTACAAATTTCTCAAACAACAAAAACAAATCTGTACTGTTAAACATCAAAAACAGCTTTGAAAATATCTACATCCTAATTTTAAAAAAGTATGGATAACACTTTTGGGGACTTAATTTCCTATGTTTTAAAATACAAAGTGCCTCCTTTGGCAATATAAATGGCAATGCTTTGGTTCCTATTTAAATTTTTATATTATTTTAATTTATTTTAGGCTGTCTTTTGAATATCTGAGCTGTGTATTTTTATAAAAATAGTGTGGTTATATACTTATTAACCATTCCCTGCTCTTTTTTTTGAGAATTTGTTCTCATAGCTAGAATGGCTTTTTTTGGCTAGATTTCTACAAATACATTTATGCACTTTTAACTTAAAAAGACTTTATATTCAGTATTGGACACTACAGAATGATGTAGGTGTCTCTTTTTTGCACTTTATTCCTAGCAAACTGGTATAAAAGGAATATTTGAGCTTATTTCAGGTTTCAGTGGATGCTCTTTATTGGCCATGTATATACTATATGCAACTCAATTCCATGGAGCTCACATAAAATACCTCCTGGAGGATGGTCTAGAAGTCACTGAAAGGTGATTTCATAGACCACAATACAAAGAGTTTAAACAGAACACTTACTAGAGATAAGTGGAAGATTTTTTTTTCCAGTTTTAATAGAGTTTGCTTTAAGTTTATAATATAGTTAATATGCCATCCAAATAATAATTCTTTACATCGGTGAGCTTTCCTGTGTTTTGATTACAAAATGCCCTTCCAGTTCAATGTATCCTGTAATTGCATTTTCTCTGCCTTGAAAATAGTTCAGCAGCTTGTGCTTGGGTTCCAATCACGGTGTCTATACTTTTGAGGCATCTGAATGGTTGAGATTATGTAACAGAAAAGTTTAATACTGACACTTCTGTTTTGACCACCATCTTCTCTGAACGTGACTCCTGCTGGTGAGTTTAGAAATATCTGGGAAATAAACGTCAGTATTAAGTAGTGATTATTTCTAAAAGCTGTGGCCTCAGCTTTTTAAAGGTCTGATTCTGCAAGCGCACATTGCTGGATTACACTTTAAATTTCTGTAGAGAACAACTGCCATAAATTAATTTTATTCTCAGAGAGAGTATGACAATGCTTTTTCATCTATTTCTAATGTTAAACAAAATTTTGCCTATAAACTTCCTTGCTGTAACTGATGCTGAATGGCACTAAAAGTGCATAAAAAATTCCATTTCTGTACTGAACACAGGATGTGACCCCTTCTTGAGTAACATGAGCCTTGTAAAACTTGTCTGAACTCTCTCCGTCTAGATGTGTTAACAACCAACTTTTGATTTTCACACTGATTAAAAGGTATTCTTAATTACTTTGAAGGACCTACTAACACCTCATTTGATAGGATGCATTCTGTTAGTATACTGCAGCCATTAAATGGCAAATTTAGTGCCAGTGCATTCCTTTGCAACTGTTCTCTTAATGAGAAAGATTCAGTTCTGTGCAGTCAAACTGCACAGACATCATTAAAATTCTAAGATGTATTGTATTTGTGCTACAAAAATTTTCATGTAAAACATGCACACACAAAAGTCTAAGCAAAACCTATTTCTGCCATAAACAGGCATATACAACTATGGCAAACATATCACATTTCAGAACAAAGTCTAAAGCAAACCATTTTATATAACGTTTAATACACAATTCTGAAATGTACAGAAAAGTAATCACACATTCCCTACACTAGAATATTTGTACTTCAGAAACTAAAATGATCCCTTAATTTTTATTTTTTTTTCAAATAGACGTTCAGAGTAGAAAGCTATACCGTACTGATAACAAGACATCTCAACTGTTTGGGTTTATTTCTGCACATAGATTCCTATGGGTTAATTAACATTCTACACTGCCAATAAGGGTAATTTTGTAGCAAGATGACTTTGCCAGTTTCAAGCTCTATTTACATGCACATCAAAAATGACAGTACAGTTGCTCTAGGTTAATTTGTCCTCTAAAAATTAATTTACTTGCCTCTCATTTAATCAGGAGGCAGGGTCAAAAAGGGATAACTCTAACCACACATGTTGTATGATGTCTGGTGTATCACACATAATAAACTGACAGTACTGCAGAACACTAAATTTCATTCAGAATTGTTCCTATCAGACCACGAGTCCTTAATTCTTATTCTCATAACAGCCGAGGGCACTTAGTATCTCAGAGTATTAGCTCCCAAGATAGAATGATGAACAGGAATGCAAAAAGTTGAATGTAAGTGTTCACTGTTATTGAAAAGTCCTATACCATCAAAGCTTAAGGCAGACAGTCCACATGTAATATTGTACTCAAGTATTGTAGGCACAGCAAGAAGGAATACGGAATTATGTCTTTCAAATGTGTGTAATGAAAATCTCCAAAGATTGTTTTCTTGCACTTAGTTTCATATTACAGTAATTCTGGGCCACTAAAACTAGTGAAGATACAAAATAATTTAAAGTGCTGTAATTGATATGATGCAAACATATGGTATCAGTTTAAACTCTGAATCAATGATGTAATCCATTATTTTATCTGAAGCCAATGGAATTCTGTAGTATCAGTAAATCAGACTGCATTATATCTGGAGATGCAAATTTGCAGTTAATTCCGTAATATTTTCTGACAAAAGTATTTGTTTGATGTTAACACGATTGTGTTGTGTTTTTCTTTTTGAAAAATGTGGTAAAGATTGCTAAGTGGTTAACAGCTATTTACTGTTTTCAGTATTTCTTTGATACATATCATTATTCTAAGAAGTAGGCAAAAGCTTTGGGGCATTTTTTCATTCATTCCTACAAAACTTTGCTTTTGAAACTTTTTGGTGAGGAGAGAACCATGCAATGAGATCAGTTTTCAGACTAGAAAACATACCATGTTTCCCTGTTTCAGGAAGCAGGGGATTGTTTCCTTTTATCTTAATTTAGGAATTCCCTAATAGGAAATCCCAATTTTGTGTTTGATTATCAGCCTCCATCATCTATGGTAACATTTAACAGCTACTACCTGAGAGACAACCATAGAATGTCAAAGTATACTAATTCTACTTGAATTTTTTGTTTGTTTTTCTAACTGCTTTCATAATAGACTCTGAAAACAACAACAAAGGGCTTTGAAAACAAAAAAAAATATTCACGGGCTGTGCTGTGAGGTAAGAGCTTAATTTTTGCTATTCTCTGTTTCAGATAGGCAATATACCTTCTTATCACAAAACAGTACATTCTGATACTGGTGTTTAGGATTCTCACTGAGCAGCTTCTCTGTTGGCTTCCCTGATGTTATGTAGTGGTAGACAAAGCTGTTCAATAGACAGAGTATTCATTAAGAAATGATGGTTGTCCTGTCAGTACTGTCCCCTGCAACTTTATCTCATCCTACAAACATCTTTCACTGAGGGCATTGGAACTATTCTTGCATAGATGCTTGCAGGATTGTAGTGTACAACACTATTAATTAAACTTTTCTACTTCCTCAAACTGTTCTAATATGCTGAGATACTGGATTCAATGATCTAACAAATATCCTCGAACACAAAGCAAAATAGGATATTTACTTCCGTTATAGTAATCTCTTGTTTGAAGACCACTGTGTTCCCCTCTGTTCACAAAAATAAGCTATATAAAGTTAAAAGAGTATACAAATAACTGTCTGATATACACATTAAAACCTATCTTAAAATCCAGAGCATTGCTATAGAAAATTCAGTGTTCTCAATATTACCTGGCATAGCTACAGTGGATTTCTTGCAGTTACACTTAATATCCCTTTGGATGCAGTTAAATTCCTCCCTCATGATTAAAGAATGGGGGAAGTGTTTTAAAATCCACCAAAGCAAAATATAAAAACAACTTGAACAAATTAAGAGACTAGATANACTAGATATATGAAATTTCACTGAACCAGCCAGTGCTTCTACTTGCCTTTGCCCTCCCAATTAGTTCTGAACCTGGCTCAGGCTTTCCACAGGAACAATGAAGTGCAGTGATACCTCCCCTCCCCCAGACATTTGCTTACTGGGTCAATACAGAGAACTGACATCTCACTCTAAGTTTAGTCATGTTGTGTTACTCATTTAAGCATTACAAAGTCAGAGACATAACTTCTTTCTTAAATATTTGTGATACATTTACCCTGGGGTACTTTTAATCACTAAGTACAATCGTCCTTTCGTGACTTGTGAAATACAGCTTTCAGAGGGCCCTGATCTGCATTACTGATAGGTGCATAAAGTGATCCACTGTTGTAAACTTGAAAATCAATAAGGAATTAGCTTCAAGCATTTGTTCTTCCAAATATTACTGTCTTAATTTATGTTAACTACAATCAGAATGGTATAATAATGGACCTCTGCTGTAAAGAGACTTGCAGGTCGTGTTCTCATTGGCTATAGCTTAATCCCAGTGCAACTGTAGATCTTGTGGATCTAGAAAGTCAGTGGAAAACACACTCGGGGCAGCAGAACTGAGAGGGGTGAGTCCAGATGAGGAGCTGGGCATTGTAATGTCCAGCCATTCCATATTGTCCAAATTTGTATCAGGAAGATCAAGAGACAGACAAGAATTATTAGTAGTAAACTGTGGGTCAGATGTTTCCATGGGTGAGTGAGAGTGATCTAAAATGCTGGAGTGATTAAGCAGATCATTCTGGAGGTCTTCAATTAAAGAAAATGACTCTCTGTCCTCATTACTGCTTGTCAGTTGAGGAATTTCATTACCTGATGGTAAAGTTCCATCCAAGAGGGCTTCAAGTTGGTTTTCCAAACTTATAG
>WEIT01010304.1:24322-46813 GCA_013389985.1 Dryoscopus gambensis | reverse complement strand
TTGTGAGATGCTGTATCTAGGACAAGGCCAAGGTGAATGGAGGCTGGGCAAAGTCAAGGCTTGCAAATCTCACAAGTTTGCCTCTAATAACTTTGATGCCCTGTGGTGAACCTGTAGAGTCAGAATTCCTAATCTGTAGGAATTCCTACTGTAATCACTGTGCTGGGAGATGCTTATAAATGGAAAAGGACGGGAAGCAGATAGTTTGTGATTAATTAGGTCTGGATTGATTTGTCTCTTGTGGAGCATTTCCCCTAAATTCTCCTGGGTATAAAGCAAAACATCTTAAAGGCAGTGTTATAGATATAGTTTATTAATTATTGAGTAACCTCTCAGCTACTGCTGAGCAAGCCTTTGATTTTAAAGGCTGATTGGCCTTGGGGCTTCATCTCATTTTGCATCCTAAACTGCCAGAGTAAATAGGTAAATCACTATTAAGGAAACAAAATGTGCATTGGCTACACCTGTGAAGAGGGGTCCTCTCTCACACATGATGGAACAAGAGAGGTCTTCACACTGCCCTCAAAAGTATTTATATTATTGCATAGTTTGGGCATCAACAGGTTTTGGTACAATTTTAAATTCTCACTCTGTTTCTAGATTTGTTGCTTGGCAGAAATGCTTAAATAAATTCTATTTTCTAGTCCTGAAAAGGTGTGAGGAATTTTTTAACTTTCTTACTAATTTCTCTCCTTTATAGATGCAATTTGCCTCCTATATCTGAGAAATACTTCATGGACGTTGGGGTGAAGACAGATGTCGTGACTGTCAATCCTAGTATAATCACTGAGAGGTTATTTCTGTTTTTTTAATATTTTCATTTCTCCTGATTTCCCAAATCTACATTTAATTCTGTTACACAGAATTTTTCCCAAATCCTACTTTAAACCATCACTATGAATCAGACATTTCATTCTGAATTGAAATTTTTCAGTATGTGGAATAAGTAACAAGTTGTAGAAATGTGTTAAACACTTAAACCTGCACTTTGATGATAGAAAATGGAAAGGCAATGAGCTAAAATTAAAACAGCAGAGCCATCCTTCCCCTGGAAGTCTTGTGCTCTATTTGCAAGTCCCAGTCAAATGTCTTAGAAACATTCAGGATGAAAGAAACTGGATCCCACCCTAAGTGCTGAAGTCATAGAGTCATTGTCTTGGTTTGAAAGACAGGCCTCTACTAAGGAAGGCAGGAACTCCCCTTGGAATGGAAAATGCAGCCCCCTTCCCTCCGAATTATTATAAATTTGAAATTGAGGGACTTTCAGGCAAAGATATGAGGAATAGGAACAACAGTTCTTTTATATGTGTATAAATAGATATATGAAACAAAGCAATAATACAGAACCACTGGTTTAACCTGACAGAGTCAGGGTATGACCTGGCACCCTTCTGGGCAGCGTGGTGGTAGCAGACCGATCAGGTGAGAGCTGCAGCTCTCTTTGAAGTGGTTCTGTTGAACCGGTGATCTTGTAGGAAAGGTCTGTGGTAATTGTGCAGCTCTTGTCCTCTGGAAACACAGCAAGCAAGGCTGCTTGTGCTGCTCCCAACACCACATTCTATCCAGGTGGGAATGCTTGGCTCCTTCTCCTGGCCAGAGCATCTCACAATGGGATGGTGAGTCATGAGGCAAGCCCTTGATGGGCCCGTTAACAGCACATAGTCCAGGAGTGAGTTATCTATGGGTCATTAAGGTTGGAAAATTAAGATCATCAAGTAAATAAAGTAACACACATTGTCACATGTTTTAAAGAAATGTCAGTTAAATTTTGTAGCCAGGACTGCCTAGGTGATTTTAATTTTAAATTTCTTAATGCCTAATGCCGCCTTGTGACATGTTTAGGACCATGAGGCTCATTACTGCTTTCCATTCTTGATGAGGGAATGTGCTTCTTCTCTCAAGCAGCATAAAATAATTTATTGGGTTTTGGATTTCTTTTAAAAATGCTACAGTTAGACATTTTAGACACTTGCTAGCTTTGGTGTTTGCTGCTTTTTTATACAGTCCTGCACAGCATGGTGCATTACATAGCTTGGAAAAATTACTTCTAACAGTACAACGAGAACTGAGACATTACCAGAAATATCCACAAGGTTTGTCCACTGTTTAATGAAGTTATTATGAATTTTTTTATCCCCTGAATTTTTACCCTACATTTCATACTGATGCTGAAGCTACAAATCTAAGTACATTCCCCTTGACAACTGAAGCATCATCTCAAATATCTCTGTGTCAGAAATGTTTCAGCAAAACCCCCTGAGGTTTTCTTGCTGGGTCTGGGCTGACCATCACTCACACCCTCTCCCCTTCAGATTCCACAAGCTGGAGAAGTGGAGGAAGCCCTTCTATGACGTGCTCCAGGTGTACGAGAACGCGTCCGTGCTGCTGCCGGCCTTCTACAACACACGCAACACGGACGTGTCCATCCGGGTCAAATACGTCCTGGACGACTTCGAGTCCCAGCAGGCTGTTTATTACTTCCACCCCCAGTATCTCATCAACGTCTCGCGCTACTGGCTCGGCCAGGGCGTGCGGGCCAAGCGGGTCAGCACCGGGCTGATCCTGGTGACTGCGGCCCTGGAGCTCTGCGAGGAGGTGCACCTCTTCGGCTTCTGGGCCTTCCCCATGAACCCCTCAGGGATTTTTATAACTCACCACTACTACGACAACGTGAAGCCTCGCCCCGGCTTCCACGCGATGCCCTCGGAAATATTCAATTTCCTCCACATGCACAGCAAGGGGATCCTGCGGGTTCACACGGGGACCTGCAGCTGACAGGGACACTGCGAGAGTGTGGCGGGAGCTCAATGGCCTGTGTAAGGTGTAGGAGGTTTTATTACACCCTGAGATTATGCAATAATTGTTTGATAAAAATTTCCTCAAGGCATTGCATCCCATAAGTTCTAGGATACCAGCATCTTTCCTGCTAGCAGAGTTGGGTCCATAACAGTGTAGGAGAAGCAAAACTCCTGTGCCCCAGGGTACATGCTGTCCTGGAAAAGAAGTCAGATAAGAAGCACATCTACAATAGATTTAGGGATAAATAGAGCACATTAATATATTTATCATTTCACTACAAAGAAAAGCACCAAACTTTTGAGGAAAAACAGTGGTTGAGAATTTTAGCATAGACCGTACAACTTTATGTAGGTTTCTGAACTGAGTAACTTGGGATATTGCCAGATTTTACTGAACACTGTTCTCTGGCCTTTAGGTTTTTGAAAATACTCTTTAGCATATAGCTTATTGGGGATATATAACTTAAGATCTTTGTTCTGTAATGTCACAAAGTGTTGATCAAAAACAGCAGATAGATGTGTTAGGAATAGACAAAATCATTTTATGAATTTTTTCAGCCAGGATAGAACAGAATGTTGAACTCCCATTCACAGCAACAGGTAACTGTGTGAGTCGTGATATTGTTTTAGAGGTTCTTTCTTCTTCCTTCTTGTGTCTTGCATTTCTGTTCTCCTCTGCTGAGTGTGCTTCCTTTCTCCTTGTCTGTGATGCTTTCCTTCTGGCTAACACATGCACTTCCTCCTACAGCCACCATCTCAGCATCACACTGGAGTCCTTACTGAAGAAACAAGCTCCTTCACAAGGTTTTCTTGAGATGAAGAGCAAGGGGATTACATAGCTATATTTTACAAGCTGATTTTTTTGGTTCAGCATAAGATAGAAAAAACCCATTTCCTCGTTAATTTTTATTGAAGACTTTGTAAAAGTATCTGAATGTTGATTCACTGTTGTGCAGGTTGAGTGAACACTTTCAGGTATCTGTAATAAGTTAATGTCAGGAAATGAAGTTAAAATACAGAGAAGATATTTTGTGGCTTAGATTATGATGCTTATTTTAAAATTATGCATTTGAGATGTCGAATGTCTTAATGTGGCATTTTTGTACACTGAGAAGGTTGTGAGGATAGTAAAAGGGCTGGTGGTGTATTCCTTAAATGTCATCAGTGTAACTCTGTCAGGTATGCCGAGCCCAATATTTCACCTGCTACAGCTGGCAAAATTCTGAAGCAGAAAAGATGCCACAAGTGGCTGGAGTTTATTTTGTTGTAGTAGGCTGCTGATATATGCCTTTTCATACTGGTATGACTGCATACCCAGGAGGTGAGATTGGCTGTTTCAGCTGTGCTGGCATAGTTAAATGAACAGAGTTTCCCTGTCTAAGTTCTTAGTCTGAAGCACTCAGGCTGTTGCCTTGTCTTGTCTTGTAGATTACAAGATCTTTGATCAAGGATTTGAAGTTTAAAGTTCTGTACGAGGGATGTTTTTTATTTTTGAGGGAGGGAGAGAGTTAAATCCAAGTATGGACTTGGATTTTGATTTTGTAATGCATGAATGCACAAAGCTTCTTTTAAAAGCCTCTGTGCTATGCTGAGAGCTGTGCAACTTGCTCACACTACAGGTAAAATGATCACAAAGGAAATGAAGCACGATGGTCACCATTTTAAAAGTCCCTGCTGGCCAGCAGTGACCTGGATGGTATGTCAGAGTGTATTGACTTTACACTAGACTCCTGAGGTCTGATTGCCTTAGAAGCAACCCATATCCTTGATAAAGTGTTAGAGCTCACCTGGGAAACACCAGCCAGGGGCTGGTGAAGGAGCAGTGCTTAAGCTTAATAGATTATTTGTGGTGTTGTGTTTTAGGTCTTAGAGTTACACTGTGTGTTATTGAGCACCCCCTCATATCGTCTACCTGTGAAACAGGCAGCACACTCACAAACCTGTAGGTGAAATGGTTCCCTTGATTCGATATGCAAAAGAGATCTTTGTCTTTGCTGTGTTCTGTAAATTTGTGTGCAAAGGGCTTTGACAATGAAGTGCTGTGATGAAAGTGCTATTTAGAGAGCAATGTGACACTGCAGGTTGGCCGTCTCGCTGTGCATTAAGCTTTATGATAACAGTAATGACACTGAAGCTGGTACTTAGAGCCCTTACTCCTTAATTCTGCCTGAGTTTGGGACTAGTAATGACTTCAGGTTTGCTTTGCTGCTGCTGCTCTGCTAAGGTTACCTTCTTTAGTAAGAGATTTTTCTTTACTATGGTGATCGAAGTGAAAAAATCAACAGAAAGGAGTCTGACATGTTGCAAAAGGCACTTCAAAAAAGATGGGAAAGCACTTGAGAAGCATCCATATGTTAATAGAAGTAGTGCAAATCCCTCTTTTTTAGTTGCAAGAAATCCTTTTGGACAGACAAAAGGATAAGCAAAACTGTATTTACAGTTAATCTGTAATTACAGGGTAGCAGACATTTCCTTTCCATTGTTTGCTTCGTATAAATGAGCAATGTAAATTCACTGTAATAAGTGCAGTTTTACTGTGTTTAGATTTTGATTGCTTATAGATCTATAGCTACTATATTTTTTTAATGATTTTAAGAAGTGTGTGCAGGATACTCGCACGTATGCACCAAAGGCCCAATCTTGCCACATTTATCTGAATAGAGACCCCATTCGAGTGGGTGGGTTTTTTATTTGTGTGGGGACTGCAGAAACAGGCCCAGACATTTCTGTGAAGGTGTACATAGGTGTACAGTTAGATATAAGAAGTGATTTGCAAGCCAGAAAGATAATTAATGAAATATGTATAAAACAGTCCTCGAGGTGAAACGCATGTCACAACACATTCACTTTCTAATTCATTTTTCAGGTGTTGCTCAAAAAATGATTGCAAAACTATGGCTTTTGTCAGAAATGCCATATGCAGAAGGGCTTTTGCAGAAAGAAGGACCCTCCTTGTTTTCTGCCATCATTCTTTTGTGTGCTGAGCATAAGAAAATACTCTTTTGACATCAATCAGTTGTCTGAGTTTGGGGCTGTTTTGTTGTCCCTTCTCCCCTGCGGTCAAAGCTCCAAATGTCCAATCTTAACCTTTGAACAACGGGATACTTGAGTGGTAAGAGGTGATTGTCAGGTGTGTTTGCTGCAAGCAAAGGACATATGTAGCACGTTGTGCTTTCCCCAGAGAAAAGGCTTCAGGCCCTGGAGAAATTTGCCCCACAAAATTCTGATCTGTCCATGAAGAAAGGCTGTCGGCTGTCTGGTAGCACATCCTGAGCTTGAGCTGTAATCCCAGCTCTGCTGCCAAGGATATGAAGCCTGAGACAGGGAGAGAGAAAATGTTATGATTTAATCCCCAATTCCTCATATTATTTAGGAGACTCCCTTAAGAAGTCCCTGATATCTGCATACACTAGCAGTGCATGTTCAGTTGGACAAACATAACTAGGATTGCTTTGACTTTATTGTCAGGTCAACAGAGGAGGCTTATGAATCTGCCAGTGCTTTCATCAAAGGGAAGGAAGTATTTAGGTTGAATAGCTTAGCTGATTGCTTTTGATTTATGAAATCCAACTTTGCTGTTGGACAGAATGACTTCAATGGCGATAGGGTCATTATAATATTTTAGCATATTTCCTGTGATTGCAACAGAGTTGTCAAAGCCAGCTCATGAATTGCAAAAGGGAGAACCATGCCGTGACAGCTCCTCCTGCTGCTATCTCAGGGAGCAGAGGCACCATGCTGAGAAGGTCTGTGGTCTCCTGGAGAAACAATGTGAAGGGAGCATAGGAGATTGCAAGCACAGCCCTGCTCCAGAGCCTTTAGTGCTGTGGAATAACATGGCAGAGAAAACAGATGAAGTTTCACAGCTTGCAGCAATCAGGGGTAGCTCCTCCAGTCCTCAAAAAATCTACCCCCTTGCAGGCTCGGCTGATGATGAATTAGAGGTGACTCGGGATGGCCAGATGTAGTAGACGGAAGGAAATCAGCTCCAAGAATAGTCCCCTCTGTGGGTGTTTGGTGAATCAGTGGAAGTGTTGCTCAGACCTTGGAGGCAGAAGCGCTGGTGGTGACGCAGCGACGTGGGTGGGCTGCCCGTGCTCAGCCCTCCCTGGCAGCGAGGAGCAATCTCTGCTTCGCGTGTGAGGGAAACTGAGGTGGGGAAAACACTGAGATGTGGAGCGGTGGGGAATCTGTCCTTTCTGGTCTTCAGAGGCCAGGTGGCTTGTCCACTTGGCCCCTTGGGTATTGAACATGGAACACTCTGAAATGGGCCTTTCCCCCCGATCTCACTCGCATTTGAGTGTGCAGGGAGCTTTGGAGCTTTTACACGTACAGGAAGAAGGAAACAGCAAAATTGAGCCAAGTTCCCTGGGAAATTCTGGAGTGAGCTGAAGTTTCAGGAATGAAGAAGTCAGTATTTATGCTTAGGGCCTTTCCAAAACCCAGTGAAACGTGTGGAAATTTTGGTGTGTTCCAGAAATGGGCCCTAATCATAGGCAAGAAGGGCAGCCTCTTGTTTTCCCCTCATTTGATTTCAGATACACTATTTAATATGCTTTAGATACAGTGCAGTAGGGATACCATGTTTTTAATGGTGTGAGTAAAGAACAAGCTTCTCTGGAAGCAGACGTGTTGTGACTGTCACTCTCCCTTACAGATTTCATCAAATCATCCTTTCAAAATCATCTATGCAAAGCATTTCATTGTGGTAGTGTAAATCATACATGAGCATGCTGTACCTGACAGTACGCACGTGAACCACAGGCCTCAGGAAAAGAGTGATTTTTTCTTGCTTGCTTTAAAATACCAGCATGGAATTTGTCCGTGATATGAATGTGTTCAAGGCAGGATGCAGCCCACTACCTTTGAAGCCACCACAACATTCACATTTGGGTTCAGAGAAAGAATTCAGGCCTTATGTCAGTGCTTGTAAGTCAAGCCAATAGCCTGCATCTCCCAAAAAACCTTCCCAGGCTATTACCATTTCGTGTCTTGTTATCATCCTGTCTGGTGTGGGTGAGCCTGCTGGGCATCCTTGTGTTGTCTGCATGGTATTAAAAAAAAAAATTAGAATTCTATTCAAAATTGTACTTAAGTGCTTTTTAAAATAAAGTTAAGGGAAATCCAAATGTACAAGAGCTGTTAGGTGGAGGGAGCCTGTGTCCCAGGCTGTCAGCACCTCCAGTGCTCCCCAAAGCTCTGAGCATCCAAGAAACATCAGAAAGGAGGGACTGGGCCATAGTGGGAAGCTTAAAGAAAGACAAATCTGCCTCAGTGCTTCAAGGATTGAAAGATGTAAATATGTTACCAATGTGTCTGACTTTCTATTTAGAAGCCATAGATGTTCTCAGTGTTTGATCTTTGGGTAAGCTGATGTACATTTTTAACTGTACTAATCACTGTAAAATGTGTTAGCATGTAAAACAGTGACAAATTAAGCCAGAAAAATCAGATACTGTGTTGGCTGGTTCTCGAGATGTTTATTGTACCTGAAACTGTCTGATGGACCAAGACACTGAAGTATCTCCAGTGCTCCATATGGCTTTGTGAAGACTCTGGTTATTGCCTTCTTAGCAATGTGGAACAGGCAGAATTAATCCCTGTTTGTTAACCTTGTGTCGGCCAAATAATACGCACTTATATGAGCATTAGAGCCTGTCCCCTTAGAGACAAGGAAAGGACAAAAACTCCCTTCTCTGTCCAGGACAGGACAAAAATCTGGTGATTTTTGCTTCATTTCTGGGCCCTCCTTGCTGTCAGCCATGAGGTCCCTGACCAAACCTCTGCATTGAGCCCATGTAAAGCGTATTGAACAACTGCTGCCTGTTGAATACATCCCTGGTTTTCACCTGGTGGGAAACAACTTATTTTGGGAATACTGGAGTAAAACTTTGTGTCTTCATTGTAGGGGAGCTTGGGCTATGACAAAAAATAGAGCTGTTCCATGTTTGTTGTTTCCGTAAGGCGGTGGCATTGGGGGTGGAGAAATCCATGCAGAGTCATGTTGGTTTTATGATGATGTTAATCTTTTGTGTCCTTTGACTGACCTTTCTTTTGTCAACCTTACACCCTGTAATTTTGGCTTATTATTGTTTCTGTAGCTGTACTATGGTTGTGATAGAAAGCCTATCAATTGCTGTAAGCCATAACTAGAACAGTAATCAGGGTATTTTTTTTTGTCTGTGTCACTGTGTTTGAAAAATGATTTAATTCTATTGAATAAACAAACCACTTTAACAGTTTTCTGGGAAAGGCAATCTTTGGGCCACTTATTGTGCTTTTGGAGGGATTTTGTATTTTCTGCTGTTCTGTGTCTCTGAACAGGGAGAGCTGGAAGCTCAGCTGGTAGAAATCGGTTCACAAAACTAGAGAATGCCACTGTGGAATTATATGATGATATGGCATCACTTATAGATATATAAAAATATATTTAAGGTTATGCAACCATAAAAATTGAGAATTTGTGGGACAATCACTACAAGAATTTGGTATTTTGATCACTGACTATCCAGTATATGTTCTGGATTGTTCTCTATAAAATATCTAGGCACAGTAAGGTAATTTATTACTGGATGTAGCAATCTGTGCACAGACAGCCTTTGAAAAGCCTCTGCAATCCCTGGGATTTGCCTGCTTACACCTTTCTAACAGCTCTGTCCTTTACTGTCTTCATCCTTCATATAAAATCATCTTCTTTGGAGCTCGTCTGTCTTATTCAGCCTCAGTCTTTGAGGCTTACACTTCCATCAATATTCTGAGAGAATTAAAATATAGATGTAAAAATATTTGAGGTAATGCATGATAGCAGATGAAACAGCCATCTATTTTTTGAAACTGGGTATTTTCCCAATTGCCATTCTATTGTTCCTAGATTATAAACTGAAATAGGAGTAGGTAACAGAAATAATAAAATCTGGATATTAGTGCTAGTATAAGGAAAATGTAAATGACTTTCAAGATGCAGAGCTGTGGTGAGTGCTGGAGGAATCAGCCCTCATTCTTGCTGACATTAAAACTGATGGATGTACTTCCTTCCCCCAGATGCTTGTGATTATTGTTAGTGATTATTCAATCAAGGAGAGGAAGCATGTGGAGAGGGAAAAATGAATAGACAAATTGACACTGGATGATATAATTTCTGTCTATCACACTGCAAATTGCTCGGCTAAGCAAGCAATCAGAGAATGGTTAATTTCCTAAAGCTTGCAGCATCCGTCATTTTCCTCAGTGGCATTTGCAGCCTTGGCTCCAAGGAAGTCTCCATAAAAAGCCGTAGTGAATTACAGAGATGTTTCACCACAGTCTGACAGTGCCCAGAAGTGGGCACTTAGGGAAACAGCAGAAGAAATAGGGGAAATAATAAATGGCTCTTCTGCTGGTAATCCCTCAGACCGGTATTGACAGCTTGTATTTTTGGCCTCGTCAATGCTGTGTGGTACTGAGTGTCAGATTTCAGCTCCATGTTCATGATGAAGTGGTTCCTTCTGCTTTTATGAGCTCCCAAGGGTGCCCAGCAAGATGTCTTTGGGTTTGTGGGTCCTGCCAGATGGAGCCAGGGCAGGTACTGACCTTCCTTCTCCCAGCACAGGCATCACAGGGAGCACATCTTGGAATGAAAGTTTTATGAATCTCTATTTATCTTCTGCTTTCCTTTTTTTTTTTTTCTTCTTTTTTTTTTTCCTGTTAGCACTGCTAACCCAAAGCTACTCCTGGGTGGTGAAGTGCTAGCAGTCAGGTAATTTTATCACTTAGTTGTTTGCTGGCTCTACACCTTCAGTCATCTTTTGGTCATCATTGGATCTGGCTAGAGGAATAAACACTGAAATCCATAAAGAAACTATTGTCTGTCACAGAAGAGGTAAAATATTACATAAAGTGTGTATAAGTGCTGCCACAGGCAACTTTTTAGGTGGAGAAGATGCCAGTTACAAAGATGTCCATGCTAAAGCTGCTGATGGGGAGGATTCCAGATCCCACTCACGCTTTTTCTAAACCTTAAAACTTTTGATTTAGCAAGTTGGGATATTAGCCCAGGGCTGAGAGCATGAGCATTTTGTTGAAGGTGAATACAGACCTCTGTAGGCCTCAGATACAACAACAGAACCTCTGGGTTGTACGGCAGTCCTTGCTGTTGGGGTAGTTGGGGCAGTCCTTTCCGCTGGGAAAGGACAAGGGGGTCTTGGAATTCCACTGAATTCCTGGGATTCAGTTCTGCCTTTTGAGACCCCCAGACATGCTGCTAAATTAAAGGCCTTCCAGATACAAGCTGTGCTGCCGGGCCTGAGAGAGCGTGGCAAAATTCATCAGCAAAAATCAGCTTTCGCTGGGTTTTGTTGCATCTTTAGAAATAAGGGCTAAAATCCACTGCTTTCCCTTCACAGAGTGTCTTTCATTTACTTTTGCATGGAATAGATTTAGTCAGCTGTACAAACAGCCAGGACTGCCATGCTGTCAGTTTTAGCAGTCTTTCTGCCTTGCTGGGCTGAGAGTGAGGTTTTGGAGAGTGAAGTTCATCCTTCCCACAGATGAGGTGAGTGAAATGCCATTGAGATGTCTGAGCTGATGTCTGGAGCCTCACGAGAGCATTTTTGTTTGCTCAGTGACACTTGGCACAGCTGTGGGCTACACTCAGGCCAGGCAGGCAAATGCCTTTTAGGTAGTGGAGGTTAATCTTCGTGACATCCATGTTCCCAGGCACGTTATTTCCCTTGAGAAGTGCTGAGGCACCGAGGGAGCCTGATAATTTTGCAAATAATTTGCCATCTTTGCTGCTCAACACAGACGCCATCAGGTGATAAAATAAAATGCTGAGTCCCTAATGCCCTGCTCTTTGGAGGTTTCCATGAGCATGTGGTGCAGGATGATAAATATGGAATAGGTGTCCCTTCCACCTGAAAAGATTAATGAAATTTTTGACTTCCCATATAGGTGTTTCATGGAGAACTGTGTACTCAGAATGGGTTTTGGGCGTTTTTTTGTTTGAGATCTGTCTCCCCAATCACATCTTTAATAAATCTCTCACAGACTTTCCTTCATGTGGCAACACTGGGGAAGGATTCATAATAGTGGTGAATTTCAGTTTCTCCTTATGTGGAAACTGATTGAATAGGCTCTTTGGACAGTGGTGAGAATGAGAATTAACCACCTCCAGATATTTCTCTTTGTCCCTTATGGACAATCAGTTTCTTGTGGAGAATGCGTGAGGCCAGGTGGCTCGACGTGTACGTGCCCCTCTCTCCTGCTGAGATTTGGGTGTGCAGCCACAACACCCTGAAGGGAATATAGGATCATAGAATCATTACTGTTGGAAAAGATCTTTAAAGTCATCAATTCCTGCCATCAACCCAGCACCACCACCCTGTTCACCACTAACCCTGCCCTCAAGTGTCACGTGCAAATATTTTTAGAACATTTCCAGGCATGGTGACTCCACCACTTCCCCGGATGCTCTGTTCTGATGCTTTACAACCATTGACATGAAAAATTTTTTCATAGTACTTAATCTAAACATCTAAATATCTTAGCACAGGTTGCTATGTTCACCAGCTCATTTTTTCTGTTCCAGTGGGATGAGTCTCACTATTCCTCCAGCTGTTTTCTGGGAATTTCGTTTACATTCTCTAGAAGGTAATACGGATGTGGTTCTGCCAGAGCACATTACTCCAGAAAAACTTTGGTCTGCAGCAATCTCAAGGCTGCTATTTATGGCCTGAGGGAATCTTTCTGCTTCCTTTCCTTCCCAGAAGCAGAGGGAGACAGGAGGATTGGACACAGGCTCTGCACATCACTCTGCACTACTCTCAGACCGGCCCCAGAACCAGGCTTGGTCTGACCTTCTGCAGAAGATGCAATTTTTCATGTATTTCTTTTTCTCCTTAGCACTCAGGGTTTTGTGGATCTTTGGTCTTTCTTGCCTTGCAACATTATACAGTGAGTTGTATGGAGCAAGGCAGATGTTGGGAATGGAGGGGTAGCCCTGGATTTTCCATTCTTATGGGAGCAGAGAGGCCCTGATGCCCTCCCATTGCTTCAGGGTGGGCTGTGGCAGCACTACATGAGCCAGTGCTATATTTGGTGGTAAATATTATGGAATCATGGAATAGATTGGGTTGGAAGGGGCCTAAAGGTCACCCAGTCCCACCCCTTGCCATGGGCAGGGACACCGTCCACTATCTCAGGCTGCTCCAAGCCTCATCCAGCCTGGCCTTGGACACTGCCAGGGATCCAGGGGCAGCCACAGCTGCTCTGGGCACCCTGTGCCAGGGCCTCACCACCCTCACACACAGCAATTCCTTCCCAAGATCCCATCCAACCCTGCCCTTTGGCAGTTTAAGTCTTGCTCTCTGCCCTGGTTGAAATTTAGCCCATGAGCTGGAAGGTGGAAAGGCAGGTCTGACAGACACTGACAGGGCACTCACACAACGTGTTCTGTAAGAAATTAGGTCAATAGGCACTATTTACTCTAAATATTAAACCCAAATAGATTTGCAGACGTTTTACCAGGCTGATGCTAAACTTTGTCACTGAGAAAAGGCTGATAAGACATGTACAAATGCAACTCCATAATTCTCCGAAGAAAGTGGCATGCATTTGCATCTTTATAACCTCTTATCATTAAATGTTTTGGGTCAGTTTTCAACCAGCTCACTAGGTGCTGCCTGTCCTCAGCAGGGTCTTTAATGCACTGAGCTCTCACCAGCTGTGTGTCTTTATGGCACAGATCATTTCCATCTCCTGTGCTGAGTATTTTCGGCCACCCCTAGTGCAAAGTTTTGCTAAGTATTGCTAAGCTGTTGCTTGAGAAATGTATTTTTACGATTAGAAAACTTTGTAGCTGCAAGAGCAAGAGATTTGATTTCTGGGGATTAATTAACCTTTATCTCAACAACTTTTTCATCTATTAGCCTTTTGATTTTTAATTCTATACCCACAACCAGCAGGAAAAAGCAAACAAGATGCATTCACTGAGCAATCAAATACGACACTAAAATAGTTTGGCCCTGCCTCCTTATCCTAAGCAAGATGATTTTTATTAAAAACGATTGTCTTCTGTTACATAATTTTATTGCATGATCATGGCTATTTAAAGGAGCTTGTTATGAAGGACAGCTCTTTGTAGTGCATCCATAAATCACACAGACTTGGATGGGTCTTGTTGAGCTGTTACCCTTGACTGTCTCTTTTTAGGCCTAATCATAGAGTTTGCACAAGAAAACCAAATGTGGCTCATCTTGGAGTGTCACGTTTCATCATTTTTGACTGAAAAACAAATTTTCTGCCAAGTAGGGAGCTCAGCCTGGCTTTTTCGAATGCTGATGTCAAGATCTTGCCTGTTGAGCATTTGAGACACAACCCCAAAGTGAGAAGACCCTGGCAAATGCAGGGGTGAGAACTTGCCCCTTTGGCCACTGATTTCCAAGAGCCTGAGCAACACTAATGACCCCAGCTGTGTGTTGCTCACTTTCTCCATTTACAGATGGAAAAGCAGAGACAGGGAGAAGTTGAGCTGTGCCTCCTGCAAATTCAAAGCAACAATTCTTAGTGTGAAATGGATCTCTCCTAACTTCAGGCGTGTTCAGTGTGGAGCCAACATGTGAGCTCCTTGCCAAGGCTCTGCTTAGTAGAAATACACCCCAGATTTATCGGTTTAGGCCAGGGATTGGTTTTGATCCCTACAAAAGGCATCAGTCTGATTGCAGTTTTCCTGATCACCATCCTGCCTTTGTTCTCCCTCCTCTGCACCAGCTGCGGGCACCAGAGCTAAAGGGAGATGTCACCCCACACCTTTCCAGGGCCAAAACTGGGCTTTGTTCTCCCTGAAAGACGAACTCATGTCCTCAAAGAGATCTGCTTAAAAAAAAATAAATTAAAATCGGGTTGACCCTAAGCTTGGAGCTCCCTGCTGATTTGCATAGCTCCAGAAAGAGTGAACATCCAGCTGATCTGTAGGGCTGTAATTTAGGAAGGGCATTCATCCCCACGGAGCCAGCTTGTGTTGCAGAGCGGTTTGTGCTCATGATATGGGCCCTGATATTGGGACGTAATTGCTTTTCTAATATCCATGTATTATTTACACCATGCTACTGTTGCAAACTCCTTCTGACTCCAGATCTGTTGCTGCTGTAATGTATTTATTGGAGCAATGCAAGGTCAGGCTAACCTCCACTGCTTGTCTGTAAATGACCCAACAGAAAACAATAGTTTTAGTGCTGGAACACCGAGGTAAGTGAGACACAAATCAGGACCCTGGAATATTAATTTACTTTATCGCCATATCTTTATAGATGGTTATTAAGTGCTTAACTATTAACTATTAATGTTGCTGCTTTATTTATTACACAGAGATATGTCTTAAGTGTTTCCTGGGTATCTTTTCAGACTGGCTTCAAAGGAAAACAGATCGAGACAGTCAGCCAGAGATGATTGGATCAACAATGAGTGGGACGACATTAGTCTTCAAATTCTAACTATTGGTTAACATCTTTGCAAACCACAGTCCAGAAATCACAATATATATAAGTGTGAGGCTGCAGAAAATATTTCAGATACTCTGATTTTCTTCAAAGTGAAATTACAGACTAGAATGGGCTGAGGGGAGTGTGAGGGCTTCGTTGGCTTAAAATCTAACTCAAGGTATCAATGTAGTCAGCTCTGCCATGCAAAGAACAGCAAAGGGAAATGTCATGCAGAGACATTCCCAGACACAGTTTATAATTTGCCCTGTTCATATTTGAGGTGATAATGTCCCTGCTCACCACCTACTCATTTCTTTCCTTGCTCTGAGCATGCTGTCCCTGCCTTTGTCTGCCCAAGGGCACATCCTTCCTCGTTCCACATCTCCACCTGTGCTAATCACGGAGCCCTCATGCACGGAGGGGCAATTGCCTCTACTACCATCTGAGTGTCTGATTATGGCTTGAGCTCACTGATGCTCCTGTGGGATGGAACTTGCTCAAAACCCCCCAGTTCAGGCTGTGTGAGACAGTTTGGGATGCCAGAACCCTCCTACAGCACTTGTGTGCCCATTGGTGTGGTGCTGGGCCACCCACCCTGGCTCTGCAGGCAGACAGCTTGGTTCCCTGTGCTC
The DNA here is from genome assembly GCA_013389985.1 of Dryoscopus gambensis. Lineage (NCBI taxonomy): Eukaryota > Metazoa > Chordata > Aves > Passeriformes > Malaconotidae > Dryoscopus > Dryoscopus gambensis. The sequence continues at coordinate 30,928 of WEIT01010304.1, read as the reverse complement.
ATTCCCTCACAACCATGCAGAAACTCTGGCTTTTGTGGCAAAATATCTCAGAAATTGTCCCCCTGAGCTGGGTTTAGGTGGGTCCTCTGTGTAAATGAGTTGCTCTTCTCTTTGCTGAATTCCACAGCTCAAGGTGACAATGGCCTCACTCCTATGAGGGAACATCCTCTTCACCCCACTGATACCTCTGCCTGGTTTGGACAGGGTAGCCTGAATACTTTTCCACTTTTCTGCCTTTTTGAGGACTTTTCTCTGGTGTTGAATATATATCCAAGAGATGTAACTGCTGCCAGATCAAAGGGATGCCAAATGAACCACATGAAAAAAATATAAAAATCTCACAAGCACAAATTTTATTATTCAATGAGGATATTACTGCAACACCTGAGTAGCAGGTTTTCCTCTCATTATCACAGTCAGTGAGATGGATGTGAAAACCATCAAAAAAAAAGGCAAAACAACCCAATCCAGCCCAACGGACAGCTGCCAGATAGGAAATCCAGGATGAAAAGGATGAGGTGGCCAGGCTGGCACTGGTCTCATGTGCTTGGAGCTGCTCCATATGCTTGGAGCATATTTGCATCTAAAGGAATGAAAAGACCTTTTCCTCCATATTGATTATTCCTGTGATTTGTTTTTTTAAATTAAGTCCACATCTCTCACACACGCTGGGTTTCTATTTGATAAGCTCCATCTCATTTACTCACCTTTCAGCAAACCCCCTTGTCTCCTCTCCCCTGCTCAACACTTGAATCAGCCCACACCTTCTTTAGCTGATTAAATTATTTTCCACTTCACAGCTTATTTGATAACAGACTAACTTGTAAATACATGAGAGCTGGCACATTTTTGTTTCTTTAAAAAATAGTTAGTAATCAGAGAAAGAATTTATGTTAGTGCTGTCCGTTTACAAAATCTATGTGGCAATAAATCTTGTTTTTTATTAACTCCAAAGTCTGACTCAGACTATTTCAGCATGTCTCCCATCACCCCCTTAAAATAGTATTTATGTTGGAAATAATAAGCTTTGAATTTCTGACACAAAAAGTCTCAATACTTTGTTCCTTAAGCTCTTTGAAGCAGTTGAGTTCACTAACAGGCTCCATTATTTGTTTCAAGATTTGTCCTTTTGAATTTACAAAAGCCAATAAAGCAAAGACTACTTCAATATGTGCTCAGCTAAACACAGGCACAGAGAACTGGGGCAGGTAAACTGAAATGGAGTCTAAATTCATTTATTTCTCTGAGATATGGTGTGCTGCAGGGTGAGAACCCATGGCTGGTCCTTGCTGCGTTGCAGGCTGGCAGTGCCACCCCAGGTAGGGCTTGAGCATCTTGAGACCCCCCCAGCACCCCCTGTGTACAGGGCTGATAAGTTTAATGCCTTCAAAATTCACTATTAAGCCTTAAAAGTTGCTCTTTTAAAGAGTCTTAGTGAAATATCCCTTTGCTGGTGGCCAGATCTTCACAAGAGCAGCTCTGTAATTATGTAGTGCTTTAATTACAGTGAAAACTATTTGTTTTACAATAGAAAGTGCAGCTGGTGAGTTGTGACCCGAGGAAGAACAGCAGATGGTGTCCTCGACACAGGGTTTCTGCATCATATTTTCCTAAGAATTCCTGCACTGACCTGATTTCCTTCCTATTGCAAAGCAGCAGTGACCTGCCCTTTGGTCAAGAGCAGGCCGAGCTGGCCACGGTGTACAGCTCTCCCCAGTTGTCCTTTGTTCCTTTTCCCAAGCAGAAAATGCTTGGGAAAGAGGGAGGGAATCTGTGCTGAGGTCTGCACGCTGAAAAGCACAAAAATATTGAAAGGTCCATTTATCCTCAGGACCGAATATTCTCAGTTACATAGGATAGACTCCATCAAACAAACCTGGCCTGTGCCTTGAGAAAGGGATTTGACTGTTCTTTGATGTTGAAAGTCAGAAGCTGCAGGTTTCCTCCCCGTTTTTACAAAAGGATTAAATAGATCTACTCTGTATTGTATGGAGAAAGTCAAAGTGAGTTAAATGGGAGAAAGGAATCTGTGGGTGAACCTGCAACGGCTGAGAATCTGATTAGTGGATTATTATGATTATTGTTAACATTATATATAATATTATATATAACTATAACATATAATTGTACAATATATATACTATAGAATATAAAATATATTGATATATAATTATATTTTAGGTATGATTATCTATAACAAGAAATAACAACAACAATAATAATAAAAAGATAAAATGAATAGTAATAATAATAGTAACAACAGCAGCAACAACAACAGTAATAACAATAATAATAATAATTTGTTTTCATCTCCCAACCATCTCTCAGAGGTCAATAGGTCCTTGCTGGCTTCATATTTTTTTAAAGCCCTCATTAACTCCATCAGTGCTCTCAGCTGACTTTGGCACATAAATACCCCAACTCCCCTCCCGGCTCAGCTCCTCTGCTGAGGGCACTGGAGACCTCGAGAAGAACTTTTTCCTCTCTCAGGTGGCTTCATTTAGGAACCTGCACTGAGGTGCTGAAGGAGGGAACTGGCTCAGCACTTCCAGAACAAGAGTGGGCACCATGTGGTTGGGGAAAAGGCTCCAGTCTGCTGCTAGGTGTGCGGGTAGGGTAGTGGTTTTCACTTTTCTGTCTTTAATATCCCAAAATCTATAAGTACACAGATGCTCTTTCCCTCCAGAAAATGAGCTGGAACAATATTCAGCTATAATTAGAAGTTATAGTGTGATTTTTTTTTTCCTGCTGTAATCAGAGAGAAAAAAATTACCTTCAGAATCTTTTATCTCTGGAAGGAGAAAATAGTTAAAATGTGCAGAGAAAAAGCCTTCAGGCTGAAGGGATGCAGCAAACTGCCATAACAACTTCTGTTTACTTTGAGCCTGATACTGATATTTTGTAGACAGGTTAAAAAGCTACATTGGCACCCTTTGTTGTTTTTTGTTTTGTTTTTTTTTCTCAAAGTCTCACCATACTATTCCCTGCAGGAGAAGATAGGTGACACCAAAAAATGATTGCTGCCGTTCTGTAACACATGTGGAAGATGGCTATAAGAATATGTGTAAATTGGGGTTAAGAGCAGTGGAGTGCCCTGTTCACTCCCTGCCACAGCTTCACTCTCAAAGGAGTCGAATTTACATAAGTTAATAACGAGGAACTGAAAACTTAAATGATGACTTGGTAGCTTATGATTATAATAATCTTCTCCAAATCCATGTGATTGGGGGGGTGTATAAGTTAAACTGCTGCAGCATGAGACAGGAGGTTTATTAATATTTTAAATTAAATAATGCGGACTTGAAGATTTGGGGGGGGTGGGAAGTTGACCAGATGATCTTTAAAAGTCTTTTCCAACCCAAACCATTTTATGCTCTGACCCTGGCAATGGAGGTTGAGCTACACTGAAAGCCCTGATGGCAAAATGGTAAATGGTGAGGAGCTTTTCCTGTTTTATTTCTCTTTATTTGCACATGAAGTGGTATGCTAGTAAATCTTGTCAAAAGACCAAGAGTAGTTACACTCTCACAGGCTTTTTATTAACGATATATTTTAATTATTCCGCTTTGTAGCATCACATGAAAGAAATGAGTGTCTTTCAAATATATGCATGATTTCTCGTTTATGCTCTGGGGATCATGTGCAGTTGAATTTTGGAGCAGTTCCCTGTTCTTTGAGCAGCTTTAACACCACCACGGAAATCCCTGGTTTGGACCCTGGGGCCTGAGGCTTAATTTTAAGCCCATCTTGGGTGTGCTGCGGGATTGAACCCAGGCAGGGCATGGAGGATGCCCAGTGATGTATGGTCCTAATTACTGATCTCTGAGGTAGGGATTTTTTTGGGTGGCTTTTAAACATTTTGGAGACTGTTCCCTGTTGTGATAAGGGATAAGGAAGGGGAGGTTTGTCCTTAGCTCTGCCCAGAGCCCCTCAGGAGTGCACAGGCTGCTCTTCAAGTGACACTGGTAGGCACTGGTGGCCTTTGTCCAAGGAAAACATCAGCCAAGCGATGTCTGTGGAAGTTTTCCAGAAAACTTATTTAGGTGCACTTATTTAGCCCTGGTGAAAACAGCACAAATTACGTCTCAAGATAGGACAACTAGAGTTGTACAATTTGGCCTTGTGCAATTTCCTTGTGAAGGGAATAGAAGAAATTCCACAAGTGCTTTCTCTACAGAGATCTGAATGGGACTTGGCTCTCAAGTGCATATGACTCCCAGATTGTAGTCACCACAGTAATAACATTTTGTTCCACATGTCCTCTTGTAAATGTGCCTTTTATATATGGGGGTTTGCTTGTTTGTTTTGTTTGGAGTTTTTTGTTTGGGTTTTTTTTGTTGTTGTTTGGTTGAGTTTTTTGTTTGGTTTTTGGTTTTCTCTAAGTCAGGTTATTTCATCTGCTTTATACTGTGTGTCTGCTTTGATATTTCATGTCTGTCCTTCGTGTGCTGTGGCCCATTGCAAAGATGGTGTTAGCTGGGCTGGATTACTTTTCTCCTTTCTATTTGTCCTAGTGCTTCAGGTACTTGTTTACCCTCTGTGTGTGCATATATATATGCACATTATACCAGCTCTCTCTGCTGCTGTCATGCTGTCCTTTTCTCTTAGCAAATGCAAGTGACTGTCATTCTCCTCTTTGTTTTGGAGTTCAGCTGTGTAGAGTCACAGTGATCATTTAGACGGATATTAAAGGTTGGTCTTAGAACAGTAATTTCAGGAATCCAATTTGAAAACTAGCTGCATGGAAAAAAATCATCACCTATTTGTTTCCTGGTGGCTGGTGCTGGAACGCAGAGCAGTGGGAAGTGTTTGCTCTGGAGGAAAGGAGGCTGAGGGGTAACTTGTCACTCTCCACAACTCCCTGACAGGAGGATGCAGCCAGAGGTGGGGTCGGGCTCTGCTCCCAGGGAGCAGGGACAGGATGAGAGGAAATGGCCTCAAATCACACCACTGCATATTTAGATTGGATATTAGGAAAAAAGGGTTGTCAAGCATTGGAACAGATGGCCGAGGGCAGTGGTGGAGTCCCCATCCCTGGAGGGATTTAGAATCCATGTGGATGTGGCACCTGGGACATGGGTCAGTGGTGGCCTTGGCAGTGCTGGGGGAATGGTTGGACTCGATGATTTTGGAGGGCTTTTCCAGCCTAAAATAATCTATGATTTCTGCACATGTACTTCAGTGGGCAAAGTATTCCAGGGCTGCTGCAAATCCTTCTCAGGAGTGAAAACCTTCTCAATGTGTTGGGGTTTGGTTTAGGAGCTTTTGACTCTTGATCCACATTTTACAAAATGAAAAAAATCCCTCTGCTGATCTGTCAGTACAGGCAGTGGCATAAAGCAAGTCTACCAGTGTGAAAGCAAGTTAACCATGAGCTCCTACTGCAGTGGGAAGTGTAGCTGTGGAAATTGAGTTCAAACAATTACAGTGAAAATCTTGGAAATGTACCTGAAAGCAGAAAAGTCAAACACCTTGGTTTTCCTCAGCATGGTCTCTGTGCCAGTGCCTGCCTGGGCACCCAAAAACAGTCTTGCTTCAATTTGGCACATGCTAACCCATGACACTGATACAAAAGATATTGGAAGCTGAAACCAGACATGGGAGATAAGTTCCAGGTGAGATGGTGAAACTGTGTTGTGACTATGCTGAATTCTCCTACACTGGAAGCTTTGTTTCTAAAACCCCAGCATTTACCTACAGGTATCAGTGCTGCCATCCAGTCTCACCAGTCTCAGGATGAGCAGCAGGACCTGGAATCACCAGACTAAAATCCAGCTGTTTACCGTGTGGAGTGTTAGTGCAAGTAGGTCTTAAACTTGGTTTGCCCTTCACCTGGGCTGTAACAGAATTTATTGGGGGTTTTGCAGGAGGAGCCAGGCCGATTTTGTCTTGAAGTGCTAAGGCCCTGGCACAGGTTGCCCGGAGAAGCTGCCCTATCCCTGCAAGTGTCCAAGACCAGGTTGGACAGGGCTTGCAGGAACCTGAGGGAGTGGAAGGTGTCCCTGCCCATGGCAGGGGTGTGGCACTGGGATGAGCTTTAAGGTCTTTCCAACCCAAACCGTCCTGGGATTTTATCACCTGAGTGTTTGCTTCCCGCGCACTATCACAGGAGGGAGAGCATTTGTGCAGCTTGATGGAAGCACCCATGGACAAATAACACAGAGGGGGCTTGGGAAAGGAGCTGAGGGTACCTGGGGAGGGAACTGCTGTAGTGCATTTTGGGGATTTGCATGCGTGCAGCTACTTACAGCTGTATTCAGATAAAGCACAGGAAGCAGTGAGTCCTGCTGGAAAAAACTAGATCAAGTCTGACAGCCTGAGAGTAAATCCATGGCACAGACAGATAAGGGGTATTGCTATTTCTTGGGTTAGGTCCGGATCCCTGTAACTCTGACAGCTTTTCTATTTTTTATGTCAGCTTAATAGAAAGTTTTGTATTTACTTGCTGTTATCTGAGCAAGTTCAGCTGCAATTATTTTACTTTTATCCTTTCCCAGACACACGTACATACATTTGCACTCTTGTTTCTTGGCAGCTTGTAGCAACGTCTCTAATCCTCTTTGGCAGAAATCTTTTAAACTAACTCTCTTACCAAAAAAAAAAACA
>WEIT01010304.1:0-24315 GCA_013389985.1 Dryoscopus gambensis | reverse complement strand
AAAAAAAAAAAAAAAAAATTAGCGGTGATAATTTTATGGCTGATACAAGAATAGAGGCGAAAAAATATCTGAAAGAATAAAGTTTGGCCAGAAGTTGACTTTCAGTACCTCTTTAGAGTAGTTTGTGTGCTGCAAAGACCTAATACTCCTTCAAGATAAGGAGCATCGGGTGGATGAGGATGGTATTAGGAAAGATAGACAATGCTGCCAGGGTGACTCAGAGATTTGGCATGAATAAAAAGAGAAATAAACCCATTCAGCCTGTGTGTGCTTAAGCAGACTCACAGGTACCACTTGAAATCCCATATCAGAGTTTGGATAGGGCTCGTAGGATTCATAACATTTCCAGTCTGTAAAAGAACTGCAGAAGAGGGGGGTTTTTTTGGTTCCTTCCTAACATCAGGTCCTGGAAATTCTGCCTTGTTTTGAGCTTTTTGGGAATGATTAGTGTTTGAAAGGGTGAAAAGAGCACAACGTTTGTATAGGATTGCAAAAACAAAGCTTTTTGGGGTTTTTTTTTTCTTTGCTTGCTTGATTGGGGGTTTTGTGCATGCCTGGTGGTTGTTGCTGGGATCTTTTGGATTGGTTTTTTATTTTTAATAATTTTTATTCTATTTTAAGAAGAAATAAAATCCCAGCAGCTCTGTATCTGTTTTTAGCTCTCCATCCTCTCTGAGTCTAATGCATAAGATTTTCAGCTGTGGTTCATTGATGGCTGGTGCATTTTGCTGAACACCCAACACTTTGGGGTTTTAGTGCATGTTATTTCTGGTGACTCAATGATTACTCAAGCAGCACAGGTGATGGAGTCAGAAGGTGTCCCCATCTCGGCTCTGATAACCTGGTGGCCATGCTCCTGCCCTTTTACTGTTAATTCTGTGTCCCTCCCACCTACACAGATCCTTTGGGGTGAGGACTTTCCCTCTCAGTGTGGTTTCTGCAGCGTTCAGCACAGCAGGGACCCAGTCCCAGCTGGGAACTGCAGAGCAACCATGAAGTTACAAATAAAGACAATTTTCTCTTTATCATCCTGAAAGAGTGGCTTTTCTGGTCAGGGCTACATTGTTAACAACCGTCTTAAAATCTGAGGCAACATTTGCAGCACAGAAAGTATTTAAGGTGTAGACCACAGGTGTGCCTGGGCACCGCTGCCAGGAAATTTCTGTCCTCTGATGTGCAGGGTAGCAGCTGGACCACGCAGCTGCTCCATCCCCGGGGAGAGGAGGGTCAGGGGCAGCCAGGGAGGCTGAGCAATGTTTTGGCAGGTTTCGAGGAGGCTATGGGCACATGGGAGAGGAAATCAATAGAACAGTTTCAGAGGTAATTTGGCAGCATCTGAAGAGCTGAGTGTTTGAGCCCTTCTGAGGTTATTGAATTAGATCCTTCTCTTTAAGCGAGCGGGGCAGAGATAATTTACAGGATTGGGATATTTGCTGCAAATTTCCGTGGGTTCAGCAGCACGCTGGGGACCACAGGCCTTAATCATTGCAGCTCCTCTGGTCTCCAACACATGGATCTGACAGAGGCATTGGAGAGGTTTTGTCCACAAAAGCTGTGTCTGCCCCAGCCCTGGCAGTGTCCAAGGCCAGGCTGGATGAGGCTTGGAACAACCTGGGACAGTGGAATTGGATGAGTTGGATGAACCTTAAGGTCCCTCTCAACGCGAACCATTCGAGGATTCTATGAAATCTCTGGAAAGTTTAACTCCATTGAAGCTGGAGGACATGCATCAGGGTCTGCATATTTACTGCCATTACATCAATTATGGGTCTAAACTCTGAAAGCACTTATTCCTGCTGTCAAATGCTAACAGTGGTAGTGGCTTTGCTTGGCAGCACTCAATCCTCACTGGGATCATACTGCTCAATCGCTATACTCAGTGATCTTGGAGGCTTTTCCAAACTTAATGACTCGATGATTCCATGTTTGCATTAAATATTAAATGTACTTGGATTTAGAAGACTGTACATAGGTTTAAATAAAAAAAAAGAAAATTATATTCTTTAGTTGTGTAACTTTTAAGTAAACAGAGCTGTAGAAACATCTGCAAGCTTTGATTTTAATTTAATGTATAATAGCTTACATCATAATAAATGATGTTGTGTGATTTGGATGTAATTTTGAATTTGTCAGGAAGCTCGCAGCCAAATTGTTGAAGTTAATAGTAGTTCTGCAATCAGCTTCACTCTGTGTCAAATCAGAGGAGCCATTACTGAATTTTAAAAGGCTAAATTACTGTGTTGTTTGTATTAAATCTTAATGCCATTTTGGATAACAGGAACACTTTCCCTTGGAGATATGTGCTGGAGAGGGTTTCTGTTTCTGGATAGAGAAATCAAACATGGTTTCAATGAAATTGTTGAATTCCAATTTTAAAGGGTTTAGGTATATCCAAAAGTAATTTCAAACCTGTCCTAAAGGAGAGCATATATTCCCCAGGTTGGATATAGTGTTGCAGTACAGCTCTTTTCATGAATTAGGAGAACTTAGTGGTGCACTGTAATGACGGTAATTACAGAAATTAATGTACTGAGGAGCCTTATCATTCAGAGGTGGGGGGAAATATACATTTACATTTCTTTAGGGGTGGAAAAGGAAGGGGAACTGCCCCATACACACTTGCTTTGAGGCAGTCTCACTTCCACTGACCGCTGCAGGGTCCCTGGAAAGGAAAGGCTGTGACAGCCCGAGGTGCAAATTGTCAACTCTTGTGCCAAGCAAGGGGGTCAGATGGGACCCATTTCCTCATACTTCTATCCCTGCTTTGCTAAATCAGCTTGGATAAGTGGCTGTAATAAATCCATTATCTCCACCCACCTCAAGCCCAAAATTATCTGTTCAAAGTGTGCCAAGGCTTTTGGGCTTGGCTACTCTCTGTAAGGATTGGTTCGTCTTTCAGTTCTCTGAGACGTTTGAAGAAAACCAGAGCTCTTCTGGAGCTTTCTCTTCTCCAGGCTGAGCACCCCCAGGTGTCTGTCTCCAGAACAGAGGTGCTCCAGCCTCGGGGCATTTTTGTGGCTTCCCCTGGATTTGCTCCGATAGGTCCATGTCTTTCCCATGCTGAGGATCCCCAGAGCTGGATGCACTGTTTGTGTGAGGGAGTACTCGTGATTTCCTGTAGCAAATTGCTGCCTGGTAGGTTTTTCTCTTTCCCTTCTACAATTTTTGTCTATCTATGTGGTCCCCAGCCCAGCAAAGCTTCTCACGTGCAGGACAGAACTGGCCCGTGGCACCCCTGCTCTGCTGGGAGAGTCTCCCGTCTCCCTCAGGCAGTGCATGACAGCAATAGATATAATGGACTCATTTGGATAATTTAGTACTTGCTTAGTGTATCTGGTTTCTCTAGTGACACTCTGACGTTCATGCTTGACTTCCCCGCCTCTCAGATAATAAATGAAAGAGGTTTCACCTTGTTGGCAGCGCTGGCGTTGGGCCCATTATCTTTCCTGACATTGTGTACTCGAGAAATTAAATTACCTGGTTTCCTGGCTACCTCCCTAATGAATGCCATTAATTAATATGCTTTTCAAAGGAGGAGATGTATTTATTCTTAATCCAAGGGAGAATCTCTTTCTTGGCCTGCCTGTGAGCAGAGTGCTCAGGTGGGAGCAGGTTGGTCGATTTGCAGGAGACTTTCCCACTTAGGTGCTCCCTAAACACGCCCTTTGGCTCAGAACTTGTTTTATAGTGCTTTTTTTTGCTGGAAGATCTAGTCCCAAGAGCATCCAGGTTAATGAAAAGGATGATTAACTCTGCAGGTGGTGGATCAGTGTAGCAAAGATGTGCTGTCCATGATGCAGTAAGAAGATGGATGGAAACGCGGCCTGGTCCTCTGGTAGGAGTTAGCGGGAAAGTGTGGACCTGACACCCTCTTTCCCTTTTTTCCCTTCAAATCTCCTCTCCCCAGAGGAAGTGTCAGCCCTGCATGTGGATGGAAATAGGCCTGTTAGCCCAAGCTGGGCAGAGGTGTGAAAAGCACCCAGCTTGGAGTTCAGGGGTGGCTTTGACCATTCTTCTGGATGGACTAAAATGCGCAGAACTGGGGAGGAAGAAGATCAGGGCTGGGGTGGTGGGTGCTGAGATGTTCATTTGTATTGGCCTAAGACAGCACTGGAGTGAGAGGGGGGAAGCTGGGGGATGTTGGGCTGGGATGGTGCCTGGCCTCCACCACAGACAGTGGGTTTGACAGGATGGTAGGGAATGGATTCATATGGTGCAAATTCCCCCTTCTGAGCTGTCCCAGTGCCTTGGCAAGGGAGAAGCCGAGTAGGATCTGGTGCTGCAGCTGGTTCCTCAGGCTGTGGTGGGTGGGAGCAGTGCAGGAGCATGCAGAGCAATGCCAGGGAGGAGCAAGCAGCCCTCTGAGTGCAGGCAGCAGGGACAGAGTGCTGCATGTCCCTGGGACAGGACCTAAGCCCTCGGGACTGCAGAACCTGTCCTGATTCATTTGGTGCTCCAGCACTGATTAATCCCAGTGATGTCAGTGGCTCAATTCATGCTTCAAATCTCACCGTGCTCAATACCTCATAAAACAGAGCTCTTAGGGGTACTTCACCCCTGCTGCAGTGCCTGGAGATAGCTGCTTTCCTCCTGGCATCCCTGCCCCTTCTGCTGCTGCCTCTTGTTGTGATCTGTGGTGCTCTTCTTTGAAGGGAAAGAACGGTGTCCCTTGAAACACTTAAAGCTGATGTGAGTCATGGTCTTCCCAGGAAACACTGGATTTTGTAGTCTTCTGGCAGAACAGCCACATCAGAAAGTTTTAGCAGGCAAGGAAGTAGGTTGATCCCTCCTGGGCAAGACTTAAAATAACCCTGCACAAGATGATGGAGGCTCATGGGTGGGATGCTCAAGTACTTGGTACAGCAGGTGCTCAGAATAACTCCTCCCATGTTTGGTGGCTGGGATAATCTATATTATTATCAGAAGGAAAAGGTGAATTGCAGTCTTGGGGCTCAGTCTCTTGTTCTCTTGGAATCAGCATGACTTGAACTGTTAGCCTTTAAGGAAAGTCTCTTCAGTACGAATCCAGGTGCAATACCAGTTATTGTAGCTAATGCTTTAGCTAGAGCTGCCTGCACAGCTGGTTTAGATAGAAACAATGTCCTTTAAGCTGTTTAGCTGATACTTAAGTCCCTCATGCACTGGAGTTTTACCTGTGTACACTTGAAATTCGTGATCTTCTTATCACTTACTTTCTTATCACTTTGCTAAGAGGCAGTTGGAGAAGCAGTCAAAAATGTAGTAAGTGCCTTTACCATTTTCTCGTGTTGCTAAACTCCCCTGGAGAGGGTTTGGATCACATTCTTCCCAACCCTCTGTTGCACAAATCCTTTGGTGAAGAGTTTGACTTCTCAGCTTCAAGACTCCTCTGTTTAAGCACAAAACTGCAAATAGAAATTTTTTTTTAAGCTTGTATTTGCTGAGTACATGTACAGTCAGCTTGGCTTCTTAAGGACATGTAATCATAGCCATAATCACAGTTCAATCTGTTTTTAATTGTTGTTAATTAATTCTTAGCAGTATTTAACTCTTGTGAACTAAATTGATTTAAAAAAAGAAAAAGGCATCTCTTTCACCAGACTTACACACTTGTTCTTTTAAGGGTTTGGTTTTATACTAACAGCATTAAAATGCTTTTTCCCAGACTTGTGGCTTCTAAAATAGCTCATGCTTGTGAATAAACCTTAATGGATTACTGCAAGTTTAACTTGCCAGCTGAGGGCACCAGGAGCAGATCCTACATTTCTGGAAGAAGCCTTCAAACTGAGGGCACAGCAGCTCCAGGGAAAAGCAGATGAGGGCATCATACGCCTTATTTCAATTGGAAGTCTCATCCAGAGAAAAGACCTCTGGGAAATCAGAGAATCATAGAACAGTTTGGGTGGGAGGGACCTTAAATCTCATCCCATTCCACCCGCTGCCATGGGCGGGGACACATCCCACTATCCCTGGTCGCTCCAAGCTTCATCCAGCCTGGCCTCGGACACTGCCAGGGATGTGGCAACCACAGCAATGAATTTCTTCCTAATACCCAATCTAAACCCACCCTTTTTCAGTTTGTTGAGCCTACACTGAGCTCTGCGCTCCTGCAGCTGCTCTGGCACCCGGAGGTGGACGGGCAAGGTTTGCTGCCCTTGTGGCTGTGTCATGGGAGGCACAGGTGAGCTCCAGGGGCTGCCAGAGGTGCCAGTGGGGTCTGTGTCCTGATGCCTATTTGTTCAGGCAGCGGGAGAAGGTTCTGTGCTGTGGAGAAGTCGCACAAATACCTGTGGTGACATGGATTTAAGATCCTAACCTCAATCACCTGTTCTTGAAAGACACGGCACGCATATGTATGTATATTTTTGTTTTTCCACGCAGAATTTGTGAAGAGCCTTCATGCTTTATTCCTGTTTTCAAGGCTTTTCCTTGCAATCTTGAGTGAAGCAGTCTCCCTAATCCTGAGCCAGGGATGGCTCTGGTAGCTGCTGGCGTGTGTCTTTTGAGGACCCCGTTTTTAAATGTTTAAACATTTCCCTGCTCATGGATGTCTGCCGTTCCCAGGGTCCGGGGGCTGCTGCTCCTCTCTGTGGGATGCTGAGCACCTCGCTGCGTTTCGCTAGGAAATATTTCTCGCGGCTAAACCCCATTTTACCAGCAGAGGCCGATATACCCATGTGCTTGGAGGCAGCGAGCTCGCACCGAAACCCACGGGCGTACTAAAAACCTTGCCAGCCTGCCTGAGAGGCTCTCTGCACCCCAGCATCCCCAAAATGCCCCTCTCTGTACCCCTGCATCCCGCAGACGGGATTCCCGTGCAGGTTTTGTTATTAGAGTTAAAAAAAAAAAAAAATTAAGAAAAGGCAGCGAGTAGCCAGGTGGGATGGAAGAGAAAGCCAAGCTGAGGTAGGCACCGTGAGGTTTGATTAAACCTGCCATGACTGCGCTGCAACACCGGCCAGCAGCTCCCCCAGCACCTCCTCTGCCCAGCCTGGGGTAATCTTGTGCATCACTCATGTGCGTGGCAGAGAAATGAAACATCTCAGCTAGAGGAATCCTTTGGTATTTATTTTTATGGCAGTAAATAAATTCATTTTCCACAGTAGATGGACTCTGTGAGTGTATATATAATAAGTATGTGATGTACTGGGCTGCAGGGAGTACTTCCAAGAAACTATCCAGAGGTGGGGGCAGAGCCTGCTTTAATGCCAAGAGCATGCACAGAAAAAAAAAAACAAAAACTTGAGGCTGCGTGCCTGGTGTTTCAGATGCCCCGGGCAGAGCATCGTGTGCTTCAAACTCACACAAAGCTCTGGTAACTGGAAGTCGAAGTTGCCCTTTTCTTTTACATTATACCTCAACCTGAGCCCTTACTGGGCCCACAGGGGATGCAAGCTAAAACAGCTGGTTCATAAAACGTCTGGGAAAGTGCTTTGCCTGTGGCTGACCTAAGTCTTGCTGTCTGTCCCTTGCAGCCACTTTTTTTGCCTTCATCTCCATGGGCTGTGCTGGTCACCAAGAAAGCAGTCAAATGCAGACCATGCATGCAGATATCAACTTTTTGTATTTTTTTTTTTTAAATTGCCCCCAGACTGTGCAAGAAAAATGAAAATAACAATCTTCCCTGACCATAAGTACGAAGCAGCATGTCTTAAAAAATAGCTTCTGAAACAGGAGGCTTCCCTGCATCTGCTTTGGGAAGGAGACTGGAACTAATGTTTCTTTGGGATGTGCCAGCTGTGTTGCATGGCATATGGGTATGGGCATCTGGATTTTATGGTAATAAGGGCTAAATAGGAATTACAGAGAAGAGAATCAACTAAAGAAAAGGTGTGTTGATGCATTGCCTAATATTTATGTAGTAATTTTTGTTATTAATCATATCATTACCTAATAATGGGTAATTCCAGGTGTACCACTGTACAGGTTTCCGCAACTTAGGAAAAACATTTACACATGAGTCAGGACCTCAAAAAGACAAATTTTGACCTCTTGTACTCCACCAAATCTGTTATAATTCAAGAAGTCTCTCTGGAACATGATGCTCTGCTAGGTTCTGGCCTGGGTCTTTTTTGGAGGGAGGATTTTGGGGAATCTCTTGTTGAATGTGGGGTTAGAGCATAAACCCGTACAAATACTGCTGACAGTTGTAACTAATGGTTCTCACCGATAGCTTGGTTGCTTTCCTGGTAGTTCTTTATGCACCAATAAATCCTATTGTTCTTCTCCCAGCTGTTATTCACAAAAAGAACAAAAGCGAGACGGAGCGTTCTCGGCACATTTCTTTTTAATTAAAATGAAACTGCAGATGAAGGAAACGTGTGGAGCAAAGTTGGAGCAAGACATGCCAAATGTCTCTTCTGCCCCATCACTTCAGCCTGTTTGATAGAGGGGATTTATCTCTGGCTTTCACCTGAACTTCTGCTCTACTGCACCAGGACAAAAGGAAGTGCTAGACTGGAGTGATCTCAGAGGAATGGTTCTTCCCAGGACAACTATCCTGGTGTTCCAGGGTTCTTTTAGCACCTCAGGTCATTCTTCATGACACATGAGGCATCAATTGCAATATTTACGCAAAGTAGCTGGGTCTTGGGCCTTGCTGGGGCTGCAGCAGCCTGAGGCTGCTCCCAGAGGTACCCTAAATCTGAACCTCCCAGTGCAGGAGGAGAAAAAGGCCTTTCTCCTACTCCAACAGCTCTGCTGTCAAAGTCAGGTAATTTTATTTTTCTCAGTGAGCTTGGTTTAACATTGGCACGAGTTGCCCAGAGAAGCTGTGGCTGCCCCTGGATCCCTGGAAGTGTCCAAGGCCAGGCTGGATAGGGCTTGGAGCACCCTGGGATAGTGGAAGGGGGCCCCACCCAGGGCCAGGGGGGGAAGAAGATGAGCTTGAAGGTGCCTTCCCACCCAAACCATCCTGTGACACTCTGCTGTCAGCATTTTGCTGCATAGATCTGGAGCTGTTGGGAGCAGCAGCTCCCGGGGACTCGATGTGATGAAGTGTTTACCTACTGAAAACATAACAAAGATATGAACTTCACTTTTCTCAGGGATTCCATGGTTTTTATTTTTCTGAAGGCATGTTTTTACTCTGTGCAGTGTAATTTTTTATTTCTCTTTTCTTGCTAGAGAGGCCTGGCTTTTCCACAGCCAAAATCTAAATCTGTCTCCCAGATTTAAGCTGAAATATTTACGCCTGCAGTTTCTGCTCTGTGCTGATGGCTGTCCCAGAGAGGGGAAAGGTAACAGCTAGGAATACACTGAGCTGCAAAGCATCTGTCTGGGGAAATGTGCTGCATCATCAAACATCCCTGCAGGATCCCCGGGATCCTCGGGACTGGCAGCATCCTCGTGCCTGGACGGTGCCTTTGGAGCAGTGTGCCCTTGCTGCCTGCTGAGACAATCGTTCCATGCCTGGTCTCAGAAGTGACATGCAGAGATGCCCTATCAGCCTTTCTGCTGCTTTCCAGAAAATAAGGACCTGGAAATAATCAGGGTATTTCAGGCACAGTGCAGGTCCTGTGGTGCTGACGTCCTGGAAGTTTGGCAAATAGGAGCTGTATCATAAGGGAGAAGAGTGATCATTTTATTTTCTTTATGATTTTAAGAGCCTGGAAAAGCCATTCTCGTGTTTAATCCTGAACCTGTGTTTTAACCTACTTGGAAGCTGTCCCTGAATAATCCACTTTATGATTCTTGACAGAAAGAATTCCATTCAGCAAACAGAGACCATTAAAAATACAGTGCTTTCTAAAATATTATGCACATTAAATTGTTGGAGATTGGTGCCAAACAACTGCTAAGTTGGGGGGGACAGACCCACATCAACTCTGCAGCCTCTGGGCCTGGTGTTCTGCACCCACTTCTTCCCAGGGAGGTGCCACTGCTGTCCTGCGTGGGCTGCACATCCTGCCATCAAAACATCTGCTCCTTGAGCTCCTGATAACCCAACACTCCTGCAATCCTCTCCTTCAAGCTGGGTCGTGGAAGCCCCCAGTTTTATCTATGAAGAGTTTTAAATTATGTACGTGAAAGACCCACCATGGATGAAGCCTCTGACTTACTGAGAGTATATCATTAACCTGGGCAGCACACCATCAAGCAAATCACATTTAATTTATCACTTGAGGAAGCTGTGGGCTGAGTTATCCCACAGACAGAGTGGGTGGTGGCAGGAGGTTCTGCATCATCATCCTACAGCCCTGCCATAAATCCAGCTCTTCCATTACTGGGATTTAATGCTGGGCTGACTGCCCTACTTGCTTTATGTACACTTCGTCTCCACTCGAGAAATCCAAGATGGTTTTCTAAACCGTAGTTTTTTATTAAACTTAATTTTCTGTGATAAAGCTCATAACAGCACCTTTGAAGGAAAAAAACCTTTTTCTTCTTTTCTGTTCTCATTCTGTCAGACTTTAAATATCAGCTCCTGACTGCAGCTGAGATTGATCCAATCTCAAGGTGTCTGTCCTTCCCTTATCTGCCATGAGAGCCTGCTGGAACCCAGCACACAAGTCGGGTGCTGGGCACAGTTTATGCAGCAGTGTCCTTCCAACTGTGCCTTTACATCATTTATTTTTCCCATCTCTCTCCTATCTCTCCTCAGTATTTGCCCCTGGAAGCAGTCAGATGGGCATATTTGTGCTTGTGCTCCATTATTAATCTAAGTTTTATTTCTATTTGGTTGGCCAACACGGGCTGTTATCAGGGCACCTTATATCCAGCACACTCAGTGGCTTCTTCTGACAGTTGTAGTAATTTATTATCAGTGTTTAGAGGTTTTGGTGGTAGATACAGCACAGGGATGGGTTGGAGGAACTGGGTGCAGGAGTGAATTGCTGCTGCTATGACATCTCCAGGCAGAGGTCCTGGAAGTGCTTGTCTTTTCTGATTGCTGGCCTGGCTGGTCAAAAGGAGAAAAAAAAAATCCATGTAAAGTTGAGACCACTGTTATCAGTAAGGTGATCCTGACACCATGAATAATGGAGAGGAAATGCAGACCAGTGAGATATGGTTGCTTGGTGGGTCTCCTTTTTCACCTGCCCATCTGTCTTATAAGCACATGACTGGGCAGAACTGAGTAATTTTTCATGAGGTTTCTGAAGCTGCTACATGCCATGAGGAGGAGAAATGTCTTTGTTTTCCCCTGCCCGGGGCTGGCATATGAAGGAGAAGGAGTGTCTTGACCACGTGCCCTCATCTAACCAATTTTCCAGAGAGCTGCAACCTTGATTGGCATGTCCTGATACCCTAGACCCAGATTGTCAACTGACCCTGAGCGGAGGCTGAGGCAGCTCTGAAAAAAGAGGCGAAAGTTCTCAGCACACACCAATAAATAAGTAATAGTAAGGAAAAGGAGAGAAACCCCAAAGACAAGGAGAGGCAGAAGAGAGAGGAAGGTGCCTCAGTCAAGGAGGTGAAGGAAGGCAGGAAGAGGCAGAAAGAGAGTGGGGTTACAAAGAAACTCCAGGACATATCTACGCTGAGCCAGTGGGGAGGAAGGACCCTGTGAAACAAGGACAGCCCAGCCCCAGGCCAGGAGAGGAGGGTTAAAGGACTTTGGCAGCTGGAAAGGTGGCAGAAGATTAAAGGCAGTCCCAGAGTGCTGTTAAAAGGGCAGAGGTGCAAAACAATGACATGAAAGAAAAGACTGAAAAGAACAAAACAGAAGAGGAGGAAGAGGAGGAGGAGGAGGAGGAAGAGGTAGTGGAAGAGGTAGCTGAGGAAGATGGGGAAGATGAAAGCCAGGAGAAAAAAAGCAAAAAGAAGGTAGTGGAAGAGTTAGCTGAGGAAGATGGTGAAGATGAAAGCCAGGAGAAAAAAAGCAAAAAGAAATCAAAGTCTGAGGACTCAGAGATGGATGGGGAAGTGAAGAAAAAGAAAAAGAAAAAAACCAAGCGAAGAGAGTACAGTAGTGAGGATGAAGATGACTGTGAGCGCAGAAAGAAAAAGAAGAAAAAAGGCAAAAAAAGCAAAGACAAGAAGAAGAAGAAGGGTGACAAGTCCAAGAAAGGAAAGATAGATGATAATTTTTTGGAGATGTATGAACAGGAGCTTCGGGAGTATCATTCAGACTCCTCCAATGCCACAGAAGATGAATACAACAAAAAAAAAGGTCAGCTCCTTCTTTCCCCATCCCCCGTCTTGAGCAGGCATGATTGGCCCTGCAAATGCCCTTGCTGGGATCCTTCCTGGGGTGCAGGCACTAGATATTCCTATGTGGGTAATATTTTTGTTAAATAAGTATTTTAACTGTTTGAGGTGTCACCAACAGGTTTTGTCTGTATGAGCTTTCCTGTTTAAGAAGTCGCTTTGCCGTGCGTGTGGTACAGCTGTAATTACATGGTCCTAATTAATATTTGCATTGTGGGGCTGTGCAGAACCTGCAATCAGCAGGTTTCCCCTGTGTAAGCAGGATCCCTAGCAGAGGTGCATGGTCCCAGTCAAGTAGAAGCAGCAGGAACATCCTGAGGATATCAGCAAACAGATGGGTGGAACACTTAGGATTGATGTAGAAGCAGAAGGTCCGGCACCCAAATGTCTGGCTGTTTTAAAGTAACCAAATAGGCTGGGGAAATATAAATAATAGCCTCTAAACCTTAATAATGTGTTGTTGTTTCACAAGCAGACTGTACTTGGTGGAGCAGCATGGTGAGCTGCTCCTCAAGTTACACCTGCGGAGGTTTGGATTGGACATTAGTAAAAAATTTCTTCCTGGAAAGACTTGTGAAGCCCTGGCACAAACTGCCAAGGGCAGTTGTGGAGTTCCCATCCCTTGAGGGGTTTAAAAGCTGTGTGAATGTGTCACCTGGGGACGTGGGTTAATGGTGGCCTTGGCAGTGCTGGGAGAATGGTTGGACTCAATGATTTTGGAGGGCTTTTCCAGCCTAAAAGATTCTGTGATTCTGTGACTTAAAGTTTTAGATGATCCACTCAGTTTCATGAGAAGACCATGATGTAGCTCCAGGATTAAAAGAAAAAGCCTTGACAGGTAGGAGGATGCTCCCAAGCACAGCAAGGTTGTCTCCTTGTCAGGGAGGTGGGCAGCAAAGAGGTCAGGGATGCTGATGGGTGGTACCTGCAACCAGCAGCTGGATCTGGGCATGACTCGGACAAGACACTTCACCTCCCATCACTGTTGTTCCCCCACCAGTTAACGAGAGTCATAACACGTCTTGTGCGTGGAGACTGGGAGAACCGAGCGTGCCCAAGGGATAGCCAAGCACTCCATGCTCCTGGTGGGGCTCCAGCTTAACAACAGCCGATGGTTTCTGAAGTGGCCATGAATGGCCGGGGAAAGAAAAATGGTTCAGTACCTCTGGTGCAGAGGAGTCCCTCACACATATGCTGTGTTTAAGCCGTGAACAAAGCCTGCTTCATTTGTGGTGGCCCTCGAGGGATAGGGACGTTGTCCCATGTCCTACTACATTTTTTTATATAGTTGAGGAATAATAATTTGCACTTTTCAAAGACAGAAGCTGCAGCAAACATTTGTAACAATTTCTCCATGGTTTTCTGATATTAGACATTGGGAGGAAATTCTTGGCTGTGAGGGTGGTGAGGCCCTGGCACAGGTTGCCCAGGCAAGCTGTGGCTGCCCCAAACCTGGAAGTGTCCAAGGCCAGATTGGACTAGGTTTCAGCTATTCCCTTTACCATTAACCTGGTAATGATGCTATTCTTACTATTTTGAATCAAAAAAGCAGATTTTTTTTTTGTGTGTGACTTATTTGGAGGCTGCTGCTGCTTTTCTCCTGCAGGACCATTGAGTGAAATGACTGCTGTTGGTCAGGCTTTGGGGAATTGTGTGACCTCTTCAAAAGCCTCTCAGAAGCTTTTGGGATGTTGGCTGCCTTTGGTGCTGGTGAATATTCAGTAGAGATATCTTTCAGTTCAGAAGCTGTGATTCCTTTTGCTGTAAAAAAGAAAAGAGACGTTATAAATGTTTTATAAGCAGGGAGTCAATGGTGCCTGTGTCATCAGATGTCCTCTTTATCTTATTGTATTAGCAAACAAGAGAAGGGATCCCCCCATCACGTTCAATCGATGACTGAAGAACAAGGCAAATCCAGCTCCTGGGGACAGGAAAACAAAAGATATCAGGTGACTGGGTGATAGCACATCTGAGAAAATTAAAGCAGAGATAGCAGGCATTTTTAACTAAATTGCAGCCATTGTCCATTCCTGTGATCATGCTGTTAATGAGATTGGTTATTTATTACTAAGTGTTTGCAAAGTTACTTCTAGAGTAGAGTAAGGAAAGCTACAGGGAGACTTTATTGTGGCCTTTCAATGTTTACAGGGACCTAAAAGAAAGATGTAGGGAGGCTTTTTAGCAAGGGCTGCAGTCACATTATGAGGGGGAATGGCTTTAAATTTAGAGGGTAGGTTTGATTGAACATGAGAGAGACATGATTCCCCGTGAGAGTGGTGAGGCCCTGGCACAGGCTGCCCAGAGAAGTTGTGGCTGCCCCATCCCTAGAAGTGTCCAAGGCCAGGCTGGAGCAACCTGCTTTAGTGGAAGGTGTCCTTGCCCATGGCAGGGGGTTGGAACTGGATGATCTTTAAGGTCCCTTCCAAGCCAAACCATTCTACAGTCTTGAGCTGCCAATAGCAGTGCAAATGGCCCGTTGTGTAACAAACATTTAATCACTGAAATCAATGGCTTTAGAGTGCTGTAGGTACCTAGAGAGTGTTCACACAGCTCCCTGGCTGCCCAAACCATCATTAAAGCTTCTACACGTGACAGCTGCCCAACATTCAGGTCTCTTTCAGAGACAAATTCTTCAGAGGAAATTACCTCCTTTTTTTCCCAAACCTTTCTCTTGATACCTCAGGTCTTGTCTGTGATAGGGAAGAGTAAGACTGGCGTGATTATGTATCATCCTGCTTAGGTTTGTGGTCATGGAACTGTGAAGGAAGGGACCAAATGTCTCTACATGTTTTCTGGGTCACGCCTGCCAAAGCCATGGATGTCTCTGTGTCAGTAGGAAGAAAGAAAATGTTTCTCTTTCCAAACTTGCTTTCATGCCATTAAATGTGTCTTCCCTCTGGCTGAATCAGTTGCTGCCACCTTGGTGAGTCCAGGCCCAGACATGCACAGGGTGTCACAGATGGTGGAAAGCTCCTTCCTGTCCCGTGTCGCAGCAAATTGCTGATGGCTCAGGAGACCTTCAAGCTTCTCTCTTTGATGTGGCTCACCAAGAGGCATAACTCACTTCAGAGGATAACAATCCATTTTTTGGAGGTCCCAGTGATGGTAAAATTCTCTATTTTTCTTTTCACCCCTCTTTTTTTTCCTACCAAGTTTCAGATATGGACATTATGGATATTGTTATGTCTATTATCTGTAAGTGGTGGACTCATGATCCCTTGAAGTGTTCAAAAAAACATGTAGGTGTGGCACTTGGGGGCATAGGTTACTGGTGGGTTTGGCAGTGTCAGAAAATGGTTGGATCAATCATCTTACAGGGCTTTTCTAACCTCAAGGGTTCTGTGATTCTCTGCAACAGTGCTTTGTCCTTCTTGCACAACGGGTCAGGCTGGACTTCAGTGATCTTAGCAGTATAATAATCATAGCATGAAGAAAGCTACTCAAGAAATGCATGTTTTTGTTAACATGTTGCCTCAAATGGTGATGGAAAGGGGAAAGAGCCACTGTTGATTTGTAAATAGATCCACGAGCTGCTTATCACTTCCTTTGACGTGTGCCATTGGATTTATTGTGTTATATTTATTGCACCATGGTCATGACCGTGTTTCTTCAGCAACTGCTCCAAAGGGTTACACAGGAAAAGCATTCAGGGCATGCTGAATTTATTGCTAATTTCTGTTTAATGCAATTTAGCAGTGGAGTGGAGGAGGAGAGCAAGTGCTGTGTAGTGGCCAGCTCTGTCCCTGTGCTCTGCACAGAACTGCAGCGAGGTCTCTCATGCTTTTATGATAGACAACCATCAGTCGCAAAATCACCTCGTGTGCACCCTGTGCCCACTGATCTTCCCCACCTGAGGCTTTGATTAATATTCTGAGTCAGGAGGAACAAGGACTCCTCTTTGGAAGACAGATATTATTTTTCTCCTTGGCACTAAAACGAGCTTGGGTTTTAGGCATAAAACATTCTGAGAAGAGCTTTGTGCCTGTGGCAATTTTATGTCTTGTGGTCCAGTGGGAGATGCAAACTGTGCTACCAAGAGAAGGTGGTGGTGAACCCTCCTTGGAGTTAGGGATCTCGGCTGCTTGCCTACCAGCACTTTTCATAGCTGCAAATGACCACAGAAAATAGGAATTTTGAAAAGTCTAGATAATTTTAAATGTTTGTTAGACCTGCGTACATGCCTGGAATAGAGAAGGCTTTGGAATGACTAAATTGAGTCTTCCAGTACCTGAAGGGAGCCTACAAGAGCGGCAGAAAGAGACTGTTTACAAGAACTTGATGTGACAGGACAGTGGGGAATGACTTCATACTGGGAGAGGGTAGGTTTAGAGTAGCTGTTAGGAAGAAATTCTTCTCTGTGAACGGGTGAAGCACAGTCTCCCATCCCTGAAAGTGTTCAAGGGCAGCTTGGATGGGGCAACTTGGTCTAGTGGAAGTTGTTCCTGTCCATGGCAGGGGGCTTGGGACTGGGTTGCCTTTAAGGTCCTTTCCAACCCAGGCCATTCTATGATTCTGTGAACTATCATATAAGTTCACAATTGTGCGACAGAAAAAGGCAATGCTAAATTAGCTGTGACACTGAAGTGCTGATTAGTCTCAGGAGCACTTGATAGTAATTTTTATGTAGGTGCTTAAAAGTGTTTGTGCCTGTCTGTTAGACACCCCTGCTACACACCTGTGTAGTCCCACTGGAGAACTGAAGTTGCCTGGAGGTGTCATGCTGGAACAGGGCCTTACGAGTTGGAAATGAGCGATTGAAATGCTGGGAGAGGGGCTTTGCAAGGAATCGCCGTGGCTCTTCAAAGTGCATGATGAGCCATCAACTTGGAGCAGGGCTGTCACTAGCCACTGGTATGGAAAATCAGTGTCATAAAGCAGATGAATGCAAATAAACCTTTTGGAGCAAGCTCTTGCTGGTATCTGGAGGTTTGCAGATGTCACCTTTCCTTTGCAGGTGTGTGTTTGGCCAAGCATAGGCACAGAGCTGGGGGGAGTGAGCACTTGTGCTCCCCCACCTCTCCCTCTGCCAGGGCAGGACCTCAAACATATGCAGAATTCATTCTTGTTAGGCACACATGATCCATTTGGGATGGCTCAGTCCAGCTGGCAGCACCAAAAAGAGCATCGAGGAACAGCTGTGGGTGCCAGGCTGCCAAAGGCACGGCACAGCTGATGTGAAACCCACACCCGCGAGCAGGAGCTGCAGCTTCCCAGCGCTGCTGCTCTCCTCACACCCAAAACAATCAGATCTGAATGGAGTGGCGATTCAGTTTTATAGAGCTCAGTTTTATGTCCTTAATTGCCTGTGGGTACCTTTTAGATTGAGTGTTTGGGTTTGGACTTGAATAGAAAATACCTGAGACCTCCTGCAGAGGAACTGAACAAGTTTTCACTGAGAGATAGGTGCTAAATGCAGATCAGTATGTTCAGTCCTAGATGTGTTCTCCCCAGCCCTTGTATCCCATCAGTCTGGATTCAGTTATCTGTAGCATCCAAGGAGCCCTCTCTGAGGAAGGTGACCTTAGAGGATGCAGGGCTAGAACTTGATCACATTGGAATAATTCAGGAACGTTTGAGGGTTTTTATCTTTCCCTTTTCCCTTTTCCCTTTTCTCTTTTCCCTTTTCCCTTTTCCCTTGTATCCCTCTTCCCTTTTCTCTTTCCTCCCTTAAGAATCAAGATTCCTATGTCTTTAAAACATCCAAGCTTTGCCTGCGTAGCTTTTCGTTCCCTGGTTGCAGAAAGAGAACTGAGAAGATGCTTTTGCTCACAGGTACAGTGGTTCCTCCACTGGTACATCGAATTCCTGCTTTCAGGACTGCATTGATATTTTAAGGATCATTAGTTTTGTTCCCATTTATCTTTTTTAAATATACATCTTCTAGGCCCTCTGTGAAGCTGTTTATCATTCTGTCCCTGGGAGTTTGGACTAGTATCTGAATACCGTTCCATTAAAACAGCAGAATTGCCTCTATCTGGATGGAAAGTCTGGGCAAAAATTAACACTAAGCTACAAGTGGCTAAGCACAGAGAGAGAGCCAGGGCAAACCAGTATTTTATTCCAGCACAGGTCAATCCTACAGCTTCGGGTGGGGTGGTTTATCCATCTGAGCCTCTGGAAAGTAGAGACTCATGGTGCATTTGGTGTCAAGAGCCTCTGATCACTTTTGGGATATGGTGATTTACTGAGAGTTTGTTTCAGCTGTCAAAGTTGCAATCAGGATGTAGCTTCCAGATTCACAACAGATTTTTGTCTGGTTAAGGCCTCCTCTTGGCTGACTGTTGCTGCTCCAAGGAATATTTATTTATTGTCAGTGCCTTGTGGGAGCAGCTATTTCTCCAGGCACTGTCAGAGGGGTTTATCTTCCTTGCAACACAATGACACAAATACCTGAGTTGCAACACTTAAAGAAAGACTGAAAATAATAATTGTGGCTTTTGATGATGGATTTACGTGTACTGCAAGACAGGCTGGACACATATCACTGAGTAGTTGTGCATTGTTGCTGTAATTGAAAGTGGTTTTTGGAAACTAGGACTTTTAGGCTCTTTGTCACCTGATGTTCGTATCTGTTGTATTTTTCAGCATCAGTTTGGAGTCCTCCATTTTACAGACATCTGTATTGTAGTAGTATTTCAATCACTGTGAACTGTAAGTGTTAGTTAGGACATATTTGTAAAGAAGGCAGAAGTAGAAGGTGGGAAGCTTATATCAATTAATTTTTTTTAAAAAATTCCTTTTAAGATGCTATTTGAATACTAGTAACTGTATGTCATGAATACTTAAACTGGGGAGTTGTTATTTATTCCTAGAATCATGGAATCCTAGAATGGTTGGGGGTTGGAAGGGACCTGAGAGATGACATAATTCCAATGCCCTGCCATGGGCAGGGACACCTTCCACTAGACCAGTTCGCTCCAAACCTCACCCAACCTAATTCACAACGACATCTTACAACGCTCACACGAATAAATACAGGTAACACACATAACTTATATTTATTACAAGCTTCTGTCAGGCATCATTCCCTGCTTAGGCCAAGCATTGGCCTGGAACACAACTAGAAATCAGCTCCCAGGAGCAAAATGTGCTGGTTCCTCACTCAAGAGCTGCCGAGGGTTCGGTGTCCCCTCCGGCTTGTGGCTGGTGTGCCTGCTGTGGGGCAGCTGTCCCTGCTCACGGTGTCGTCCAGGCCTCACATGCTGCTGGCTTTGCCAGCTGTTGACTCAGTGACTTTCCCAGCTGTTGACTCAGTGGCTTTGCCAGCTGTTCCCTCCTGAACACATTCCTGTTGGATTCAGCACCTCAGGCCAAGCAGTTTTGAAGCATGTTATTGTGGGTGTGTTTTTCTCTGTGAAAACAGCTCAGCCATTCCCCGGAAAAAAAGCTGTGAGAAATGTCTTGCCTTGCTTGTGTCAGGAACATCCAGCATCCAGCAGCTGCAATGCCTCCAGGCCAGAGATGCTGGGCAGGAGTAGGCAGAAAAAAAACTTCGGTGAAATTGCTCTTCCTCCTACCTGGGTATTGGGGTCAGGGCTGGCAGCAAGGAGGGCATCTCTCCTTGATCTTGGTTTTCCTGTGCTTAGGTGACTAGAAGAAGGTGGGGGTCTTTCTAGAGCCTGGTGACACAGAATCGTAGAGCCAGAGAATGGTTTGGGTTGGAAGGGATTTTAAAGATCATCCAGTCCCACCCCCTGCCATGGGCAGGGACACCTCCCACTGTCCAAGGATGCTCCAAGCCCCGGCCAACCTGGCCTTGGACACTGCCAGGGATCCAGGGGCAGCCACAGCTGCTCTGGACAACCTGTGCCAGGGCCTCAGCACCCTCACAGGGAAGAATTTCTCCCCAGTATCCCATCTAACCTTGGCCTCTCACGGGGAAGCCATTCCCCCTTGTCCTGTCAGTCCAGGTTCTTGTCCAGTGTCTCTCCCCAGCTTTTTTATAGGCTCCCTTCAGGTACTGGAAGGCTACTAGAAGGTCGCCCCAGACCTTTTTCTTCTCCAGGCTGAACTATCCCAATTCCTTCAGCCTTTCCTCATAGGAGAGGTGCTCCATCCCTCTAATCACAGACATGATAGACAGCAGGGAATTATTTCCAGCTGCTTTCTGCAGACGCCTTACTCTACCGCAGACTTTGTTCCGTGCTGCAGATAAAATCAATTTCATATTTTACCCAGGCTGTGTTATACACTTCCCATTGGACAGAAAATTCTAATGTTCTTGTCAGTAGTGGTGACTCAGAGACACCCCATGTCCCGGCAGGTCCTTCTTGCCTCCAAGAGATGATGAAAGAAATGGAACAGGTTTCTGTTGCGAGTGTGCCTCTCCCCTGAGGCACAGTGTTTTCCTCCAACACATTTAAGCTTGAATAAAAAAGATGTTGATTGCTAAGCTAATTCTACTTTACTGTTCCAGCAAAGAACTAAGGTGGTTTTTCCTGGTAGTGTTCAGGCAAAAATACTCTTTAAGTGATAGCCGGAGCACCAGATGAATTGAGTTTGGCTTCCTACAGTGCATGAGAATGAAATGTTGATTTTTGCAATAGCTGGTGAAGTAAAACACACTCCAAACTATGACTTCTCTGCCTGTGGGAACAGGCAGGACAGTGTTCAGCTTTGGATTTATACTTTAAGAGATAAATGATATTTCAGAGCTCAAGATAATGACACTTGTGTGTACCAGCACTGTTTGCTTAGAAGAAAACCTCCCTAATTCATGTCCATGACAAGTCTCAAAATGCAAGATGCTATTAATTCTGCAATTCCTTGTATAAACTATGAATAGCAAAATGTGTAACAGTGTGCAACCAGTCCAAATATTTGTGAAAAAAAATCCCTCTCTTTTGCTTTGAATAATTAATTTGGCATCCATGCCAGACTCAAAAACTGCTTTCCATGAAGCATATAAAGAGCAGGCTATCTCTCATAGAGTGTGAGGCCCAAATCTGCTCACAGTTTTGAGGTACGAATCCAAAGCCATTGTGCTCAAGTCAATGGAGTTAGTCAGGATTTGCTTCAGAGTGAATGAGAGGAGAATTTGACTCATTTTGTGTATGACAAGAGATTATTGCACAAATAGTGGCCCGCTAAAAACAAACAGGCTCCAATTTAAAAGGCCCATCTTTGTGGTGGGTAAAGGATGGTCCTGATTAAACTGTAACCATAATAAGTATTTAACTGATGTGCTCACATGCACAGAACATTGTTTTGTCAAACATAACCTGTAACAGTCAGCACAGACCCTTAAAAACTTCCAAGTATTTTGCATAAATGTCAAGGTACTCTTCAGGTGCTCCAAGACAAACACACTCCGAAGTGCTTCAGTAGAAGCCAGAGTGATTGGTGCTTTGCATGAATCAAAATGAAGTGAATATTGAGAATAATCAGTGAATTCCCAGCTGGAAGTGCAGTGAAGTGCAAACAGCCATTAGTGCTGCTGAGGTAAATGCATCCTGCTAAGCAGATGCATCTGAAGGTAGCTCTGAGAGCCATAGCTTCAAAGACCTTGGCGTTGATTTGGGTTTATATTCAAGATGAATCACAGAATCCAAGAATGGCTCAGGTTGGAAGGGACCAGAGTGGGTCCTCTGATCCTGTCTCCTTGCTCCAGCAGGACCATCCCAGAGCACGTGGCACAGGATTTTGTCCAGATGGTTCTGGGAATATCTCCAGTGAGGGAGACTCCACGCCCTGCCTGGTCTCTGTTTCATTCCTCGGTCACTGCACAGTGAAGAAGATCTTCCTCATGTTCAGGTGGAACTTCCTGAGCATCACTTTCTCCCTGTTCCTCCTGTTCAATTGCTCTGCATCACTGAGAAGAGCCTGCTCCATCCTCTGACACATCCCTTCAGAAACCTGTGGTTTCTGCTTTCCCTCTTCCTTTCCCAAACCCCTCACTATCTTTTCTGTCTTATTTCACCTGCTTAATCATTCTTGTGGCACAACTTTAAATTTTTTTTCTACCAAGGGCCATTCTTGCTAGACAGAAATTAGGCACCAGCTCAGATCTCCATATTCACCGCATGAGAACGTGACCTGACAGGATCTGCAGCCACTGCCATAATTGATGCTGAGCAGTCCCATGCTGTTGGAGTCAGGAAACCCTGAATTTATCAGCCAAAGCTGATAAATGTCCTGGAAATATTCCTTTCTTGGGCAGCTAAGGGAAGTTTCCATGCTCTTGGCTAACGTGTCCCAGTCTGCACTCGTCAGTGTTTACAGTTTTACTGTAATTTTAGGAGTCATTTTGAAGCAAGTGTTTCTCTACTCTCATCATTGAATGGATGGATTTATATTAGCCCACTTTATATTTATCATCTCCTTCTGCAAGGCAGGGAAACGGATGTGAGTGTTTCCAGCAGAGATGCAATATAACTTGATACTGATTTTATGCTGTCTATATCCTACACTTGAAATGACCATTTCTGAATGCTTATTTTCAACAAAGAAAGTACTGTAATTTCCTTTATTGAGCTTCTATTTGCCTGAGAAAAGCAGTAATGGGTTTGCAGTTCATAGCAAATCAGCCCTGTTTAGCTCGCTGGAACTTTCACTGGCCTCTGAAGCCTTCGTGCTGGATAGCTGAACAGTGGAGTCAGCTGGGGATTCAATATCTACCAGAGGAGATAAGTGAACTAAATTCCACTTGATTGAGATAATATTTGGAACAAAAGAGCCTGTATCAGTAAGTGTATTAAAGCTTTGTAATGACTGCCTGGCCCACTGGGAGAAAAGCAAGATTTGGAATCTGGGCTGAAAGTCAAGCTTTCCCATACTAACACTTTGGACTTCCGTAACTTGGGCATGATCTGAGCACTCAGTAGACTTACCTTGACTTTGGGGCGGGCTTGTTTGCCACCTAAAAGAGCCTTGATGTAGGTGTCTTCCTGTGAGCAGAGGCCCATGCAGAACAGTGATCAGACTGGGGTCCGGTACTCTCTCCCTCTTTCTCTCTCTCTCTCTCTCTCTCTCTTGCTTTGGTGGTCTCTCTCTGGGGCTCCTCTACACAGGGGCTGTGATTAACTCAGCCAGCATTGCTAGGAAAATCATTAAGGCGTACCAAAGATCACACACTGATTTGGGTTGGAAGGGACCTCTAAGGATATTTAATTCCAAGCCTCTGTCATGGGCAGGGAAGACCTCCACTAGACCAGGTTGCTCCAAGCCCCATGGCAGGAACATCTGAATGCTGGCTTCATGACCTGACCTCTTGGGTGAAGCTTGGGTGAAGACCTTTGGGGATCCTGTCCGTGTCTGAAGGGAGGTGAATGACCAGNTGAATGACCAGTGAAAATATTTGGAGACACGGGAATGTCATGGTTTACACCTTATGTTTGACCAAAAAGGGACATCATGGGTGCAAAGCCATCCATTCACAGAGAGGCTAAGTGGCCTCTGCCAAAGTGCACCTCAGAATGTTAGAACAGCAGGAACATGTACAAGGAGTTTGTTTTTTACATCACAGAAGCCAAAAGTTACTGCAGAGCTCTGAAGAATGTTTCAAGTCTTGTGGGCTAAGATGGGAAAACCATAAACTCTTGAGGAATGCAGCTGGTAAAAGCTGGTAAAAGCAAACAGTGTCTGCTTATGACTGGGCTCTCAGCTGACTCTGTGGACGTGTCAGAGGGGTTGAGCCAGCCCTCCCAAACCCCACCTTGAGAGCAGGTTTTTTTGAGGACCCAAAACTTTCCCTACTATAACACTCAGTGATGTCAGACAATTAAAGGCAAAGCCCCTACGTACTGATATCTCAACAGTTAGTAAGGGACTTTGTGGATGCACTTGGAAACTTCAAAGGTCCCTATAAAATTCCTGTGGGTGCTCTCTTTATTTGCACTCCGTGGTTGCTTCCACTGAGGAGGAGTCTGAAGAGTAGGACACAGCCAAATGTAGAGTGTTACACCAAAACCTTATTCTATCCTGAAAACTTTGCTATAATTTTTCTTTAGCTGCTGGACTGGGCACCTTGGTCTAGGGGAAGGTGTCCCTGTCCCTGGCAGGGAGGTTGGAACGAAGTGATCTTTAAGGTTTCCTTCAATCTGAACTATTCTGTGGTTCTATGGAATCTTAAACTGGCTAGGTGCACCAGTGTCAGATGGTGGAAAAATAGAAACCTTTGTATTTTTTAATTTGCAAAGAAATATTGCAATTTTTCTATGAGTCAGTTTTTTGCTTGCCTTTTTTTTT
>WEIT01010303.1:60168-73911 GCA_013389985.1 Dryoscopus gambensis | reverse complement strand
ATGGAGCCTGAGGTACATTTGTATCAGCTGAACACGAAGGGCTGCTGTGAGACCAGTGCCCCTCTTCTGTGCTTATAGCCGTGGCTGCAGCATTCCCCTGGCTTCACCCCTTTTTTTCTGTAATTGATGACACACCAACCCATTCCAATAAATCTCTTCAGAGACAATCATATAATTTTTGTACTTGTAATGCAGTTTCCCTTGGCTTTGTGAGCTGAACCCTCCAAACTAGCTTGAAAAATACCATCTTTCTCTCCTAAAGAATCATGGGGATAGATGCAGCTCAGAATTGCTGCTCAGGCACAGCTGCCAGCATCCTGGGGGGCTACACCAAGCAAGTTGGTGTCATTAGCCACAGCTCCATAACTTTCTTCAGCAAACTCATCTGCTTGAATCCATACAAGTGTCAATTGTCATGAATTACCACCACCTTTAAATACAATTACTTAGCAAAATTACTTAAAACTAAAAAGACAAATGCTGGTAGCTAAGGACAAAATTCCATACCGAGGTGTAATAAATTATAAAGACAATTAAATATCTTCATGAGAAGGAGAAATCAGAGCCTCAAGATACATTTGTAATTAAAAATGTCTATTTAAAATTTTATCTCAGTTTGACCTCCTTATAATTTATGAAGATGTATGTTCCAGTGTCAAGAAATTAAGTGGAAATTATGGACCTAATAGCTTTATAATAAGAAAATATATATCCTGATTACAAAACCAATTCATTTTATTGGTGAAAATGTCTGGCAGATCTGCTGAGATTCAGAGGAAATCCTTACAGACAAGCATTTGAAATTGATAATGATTGTCTATTTTCAGTGTCTTTGGTCTCTTATTTGTACAAGAGGCTAGAGAAAGAAGCACATGCATTGAACAGTATAAACAGTTAATATGAGAGTCAGCCCCTCGCTTGTGCTCTTGGGGAGCTTTGCTCCTCTGGGTAGCACTAAGTAGAAGAAGAAATGCCATTGCATCCAATTCAGTTGCTTGTTAGTGAAAGCACTTGACAATCTTCACTTAAAAATTCCCTAGACAGCTAAACCAGGAGGGGCATCTAGTAACCCAAGCCCTTAGACTGCCTATGTGACTACTGCTCACAGTCTTTTCCCTTACCGTATTCTCAGAATTATTTCTTATCTCCTGTTATAGAAACCCAGACTGATTTGGTCCCCGAGATCTAATGAGAATGCTCTTGCTCACCCACATTTCCATTGCCACACAGAAAAACTCTTGCTGACTGACAGGGAAAAAGTGGCAAATCTTAGAAAGATGACTGATAGTGCTGGAGTGTATCCAAACTGTAATGGCCTTGATTGACATTATGGGACATGAGACATGTCATGAAGAAGAATCAAACTGCCACAGAAATAGAAAGCCTCCACACTGTGTATGGATGCCTGCATTTTATGTTTATGCAGTGCACTCATACGCTACTCCTTATTTTGTCTGCAAGTTTTAATGATGCTCTTTGTAAAAGCCCCAATTTGGTAAGCTTCAGCTGCTATTTTATAGCAAGAATCTGACATGAAGGCTTGTAATCAGACATCATTTTGTAAACAAGGAAAACATATGCTATATATAGAATAAATGATAAGGAATTGTGAATTGCAGGCCTATCTCAATACTGAGGTTTTCTGTGGTGATCTTGCAAATCACAGCAGGGAGTTCTGAATGGATTGTGAAGTAACCAGAATCAGTAACCAGCATGAGTACACTCATTATTGAAAGTCAGGTTTCAAAAAAGCACACTTGGAAGGACACTGCATTTAAATTAGATCCTTTTTACTCCAGTTTTCTATTTCCCTCTCTCTTGTCATTTAACGTTCTTTGTCATTCATTGCTCTCTGTAAATACCAGTGACTATGAAGTAATTAAAAAAAATATGGTAAAGAAGAATATATAAAATAATGTGTAATAAGTTAATGCCTGAATAAGGCACCAGTGGAGGTGGATTTTTCCAGCATATTCACATTATAAACAGAAATACACGATTTATTACATGTTTATGTAATAACTACAGATCTTAAGATAAGGGCAAAATCTGCCTTTATAGCTCTTTCTTCAGCAGTGAGGAGGACACTACTAACGTTTATTCACAGTGTTCAAAAGGAGTAGTAGTGAAACAAACTCTTAGGAAACAAGGATGTGTCTGACCTAGGTCTAAACTCATAACAAACTTGGGAAGAACTTGTTCCTTGTGGTCTGGAGCCTCTAACAGGTAGATAAATACTTCCCTTGTGCATGTTAAGGCTCACAGAAAGCACATATGCAAGCATCAGAAAGTTGTAAGAGTGCAGTGATTGATGCACAGGGATCCCTTCCGTTTTGCTGGCTCGTGCTGTACAGACAGTACTTACCTGATCTGCAGCCAGGTGAGCATTGGTGTTGTGCCCCCCCCAAACACCCAGACTGTGAAGAACACAATCAGCAGGGCGGTGGTGAACATCATCTGTTTGGGCTGGGAGTCTGTGTCTCGAATGGCCAATGCAAATGCAATCGCTCCACGTAAACCTGAGAAAAGACAGGGATGATGAACTTAATGGGATGGAGAAACAGAAATTTAGTCTTTTCAGTCCAAACCCAGTTCCAAGGGTAGAGGAAATTTTCAGATCATAATCCTGCTTATAAAATTGTGCTAAATTGTGCTAACTGAAAGGGTGGGATTTAATGCAGCAACTTTGCAAAAGTGAACAATGAAAGTACTCTCATATTCACACAATAATCACGTTTGCTTTATGTCCACTGAATTCTCTGTCCTGAATAATTGCAAATTAAGTAGTAATCCGAACTTAATGCAGATTGAAAAAGAAATCTATATCTTGTGTTAAAAGGAACTACTCATGAAGTCAGGAGCAAGTGAAAAAGAGGACTGGCATTAAAATCTGTACCCAAATATGCTACTCATTTCTTCCTTGAAAATACAGAATATGTCTTTAAAATTCCTTTAAAATAATTTAATGTTCTAAGACTAGTCAGAAAAAACACAACTTAAAAAGATGAATAGTTTTTCAAAGATGATTTTAAATACCTAAAAAGGGATGCAGAATAAATTAATGTACTTGAAACATTATAATAGTTTTAGAATTACACACCTACAGAGACTGAATAAACAAGAAACTACAGAGGTGGTGAAAACAGCTAAATGAGTTTTTTAAAAAAAGCCCCATAGGTAGTAATAAGGTGACTAAATAGGTCTTCACAGAATGCCATGTTTAAAAATTGAGGGGGAAAAAGCCTGTTAGTGCCTGCAGCCCTCAGCATGCATAATACAAACAATACTCTGTATTTTCCAATGCCTTTCATCTATCTGTTTAAATGTACTTTATTGCTTTCTAAAAAAAATTCACAAAATAAATGTAGAGAGCAAAGTCATTACGTGTGTACAATACACACTGAATCCAAAAAGTACTTTGCAAGTATTGAGAGATTAAATCTAGTAATCAAACCTCTTGTAAGGCACTGATGACATATGCAGAATCATTTAATTAACTGCTAAATGCAGCTATTTTTGGCCTAGAACTCTAAAGCTCTTCAAAATCACATAGCTAGAATGTGAATTATTTGGTAGAGAAGCTGGGCAGTTTATCCAGGGAACTGCACAAAGCCATTTCTGCAAGGAAGAAGCAGACTGGAGTTGCACTATCTGAAAACACTCAGTGGCAGCAGGTTCAAAACACCACAGGCAGACACTGGGGTTGTCCTTTGCTTTCCTTTTGTATAAAAGACATTTCTGAGGATGCAGATGCTTTACTATTTCCTTACAGGGAAAAAATATCAGCTCATTTTAAACATGTATCTGAGGAGGGAATGAACCACTACTGAACTGGTCTTTTTTTCAGTGGTTATAATGGTAATCTGGATGACAAAACCAGCTACATTTCAGTGGTAAAAAGTTCTGCTTTTCACAATTGCATCACACCTTCAATTTTAAATCTAGAACATCTCTTTTTGTAACAGAGCATGTATCTATATCTGTATCATCTGTATAAATATCTATATCCATCTATATCTATATAAATTAATATGTCTCTACTTCTTGAGCACACGAATGGCTGTTTCTTCAGTTTAGAAAAATAGTGAGTGACTTCACTGCATTTTTCATTTATGAAAGACTCAACATGGTCTATAAGAGATAATTCAGTTTCAACTAAAGACATGTCTAAAGTAAAATAAATAATCAAACTAAGCATTTGCTTCCAAGTAAAGCAGTGTGAAACAGATGAATACACCTAAAATGTAAAGACTCAATGAGAAGTAAAGAACACTACTATATATATATATATATAAATCAAAATACTTTCCCGGTAATAATACAAATTAAAGAAGGGAATTTTAACAACCTCAGATAATGTTGAGATACTGAAACAGACTGAAGTTTAGATTAGAATTTCTGTAAAACTTCAGGGAAAAATGCCAACAAAGCCCAGTGGAATGATTTTCTTGGATCTTGGTACCTCAGCTACACTTGTAGAGAGTGGTGTGGTAGAAGGATAAACTCTGATGAACCATCTGCAGATGTTCTCTCCCCTCATCTTTCAGAGATGCTGCACTGCCAGCAGCTCCACATCTCTGTTAATCCATTCATCCTTGGGCTGTATCACAGATTTCCTAACAGATTTTTTTTTTTTTGGTGCCAGCCATTAGGGATTCATCTTTAGGCAATATTCTTTAATGCGCCAGAGCCTTCAAAGCAAACCAGACCAGGGTTAAGCTCCCACAGAACCGAATCCTTGTGCCCTGCAGGGCTGTTAGCCATCCTTTGCCCACACCCCACACAGACACCTCTCCAAACCCAACCCTCTGAAGAGCCTGTGAGGGCTGGAGTGGTTGTTGGTGTGCAAAGAATCTGCCAGGAAAGAAGACTTTCTTTGGGTAGAATCTGGTGTTTTGGTTTCACTTGTAATTCTCTACTCTTTTCTTCCTTGCTTTCTTTTCTATTTGGCTGATTTCTTTACATCTCTACATTTTTTGGAAAGGTTCACGTTGACACTTCCCACCTCTGTGTCTGTATGAGTGTGCAGATGTAAATGCCTGCACAACAGCTGCCTGTACACTGGCATCTTTTGGTTTAATTCTGCACTTGGGTTCATCCTTTTCAGACTTCACTGCTGCTGTAATGCCTTATGATAACAGCAACCACCCCTGTAGCACTGTGTCCCACAAGCCTCTCTGTTGCCTATTTGTGTGTTGTAGAGAAGAGGAAAGCAGAGTAAAAAGTAAATAAAGATGTTGGAAGAAAAGTGGAAGGCTCTTTAAAGTCTAAGACTTTAAAATGTTTTTATTTCACATGAGCAGAGACTTCTGGATTGTTCACTTTAGCTGATGTTCAACTTAATTTGAGAAGCTCAGGCTTAATTAATCCTTGTATAAAGGACTAATCAAGTTTTCATTTACAATGGAATGTTACCAGGAATCATGATTAAAAACAGTTATAGAAGTGAATCCACCCTCTGTAATGTATTGTTAGAGGAGTGGCAGAAGCAGATAAAGAATGTGATAAATCAAAATGCTACATAAGCCACCTCCAAGCCCAGCTCTTCCACCTTTTCTCAACTGTATTAATACTCATCAAAAAGCAGAACTTAATGACTTAGGAGAGTTCTTTGCAGAGTAAGGTATAATCAAATGCTAATCAACAGTGTACTTGCCTGACCTTAATTGCTTTTCTCAGCAATTTTTCTCAGCAATCATTTTGGTGATTGTGGCAGTAAAACAAGCAGTAAATGTTTGGTGGATTTGGTAATGATGGAAAACAAAACTAACCCCAAATGCATTGTTTTCTACATCTGAACGTGTGGTGCTGTGGTGAACGTGATCAACTAGAACCTGCTGCTGTACCAGAACAATGAAGGTGGTAAAACACACACTGAGGTGGTAGATGCCCCATCCCTGGAAACATTTGAGGTCAGGTTGGATGGGGCTCTGAGCAACCTGATCTAGTTGAAGATACCCCTGCTCATTGCAGGGAGTTGGACTAGATAACCTTTAGAGGTTCCCTCCAATCCAAACTGTTCTAAAACTATTTCTACTGATCTTTTGTAGATAATATTTTCCTTCAAACTCCACTTCAGTGTCTTGTTTACCCATCAGAAATGTGTCTGTCTTCTGGAAGTCATTGTCCTCTCTGTTTATGACTATATGCAGTATGATCAGTTTATAGCACTAAGAATGTTATTGGTAACTAAGCACAAATCTTGGTGCAGCCTAAAAAATAGAATTACACAGAAAATCTCTGTATCCTGTGTTCTGTGAAGTGCTCAGCTGCTGGCAGTGTGACAGTCTTTATTATTATAGCTGCAGGTTATGCCATTACTTTATTATAATGTAAGGATGTTTTTCTCTACAAAATAGAGGGTTTTTTCTTTAAAAAATAGTTAAAAATTACTTTTCTGAGAATTTTAACATTTACATTTTAGAAGCCTGCAATACTACTGTTTCAGTTCTCAGCTGCCAGATTGTCCTGGAAAGCCAATGTGTGTGAGTTCTCATGTTCAGTTGCTGGCTGCAGGCTACTTTCTGCTCCTGTTCCATGGAGAATGAAATTTGACTGCAGAAAACCAGGACAGAAAAGTTAAAGAATAAGAGAGATTTCAGAAGGTTTTTCATTCTATACTTTAGCTGATGAAAACCAAAAGCAAAAATGGAGTCCAGAAACTAGATAGCAAATGATATGAAGCTATTTTTCGTGCTGTTGTCTAGTTGGCCACCTGCTAGGCTTACTAGAGGGATCTGCAGATACAAGTTACCCATGGAACAATCGCAGGGGAGCAGTCGGGCTGAAAGGCAGCTCCTGCTGGATGTGTCATCATCCCTCACTCCAGTCTCACTGGAATTAGCTGACATTTTCAGTGGCAGCTTTTAGCAGAAGGATTGAATGGGTATAGAAATGAACTGCTGTGTTGCTCTCCAGAGAGTTGGAATTACATAGGCATAAATGAGGCCCCCTGATGTGGAGTACTCCTGATGAGGAAGCTTGAAATGCAGCAGATTGTATTTCACTTGTTATCTGGCTAAATGGATCGCTGTACATCAAGGCTGTCAATCAAGAACTTTTATCCATAAAAATGTGGAATAAATTTTTACGTAAAAAACAGGAAAATGAATCAAAAAAGGTGCTGAGTTTCTAATTTTAGAAAATTATATCATCACTAGCATTGGAGGATCTGCATTTCTGTCTTTTACTGAACAGATATTCTCAGCTTATAAGTGAGTTTTTCCTAACTAGCATCAGAAAGTCAAGTGGAATTATTTCTAGCTTGTACAAGCTAAAAAATATGGAATCCAGATGAGCTTTAACAGTTCAGGAGATGATGTGTAAATCAGACTAGAACGTGGCTCCCTCTTCTGGATTTTTAATTTTTTTTCTTTTTACTATTCTACAAGGTTAACAAAATTGATAAAATTAAATATCAAGCTGGAATACATATGAAAAAGTCTGTGGAATTAAAGTGTTCTAGTCTCATGCTTCACAATAAAACTGTTCCTGAAGTTTAAGGAATTGCCAGAGACCATGTCTGATCTGAGCATCAGTGCTAACATTGTCCCAGCTGGGTATTTGTTTGCTGCTGTGTAAAATACTCTCAGGTATACTGCAGGTGCCTCTAAAACAATACAACATAAAAACATGGTATTCCCAAATTGTCCTGGAAGTGTAGACAGATGGGGGGACAATGGATTGAAAGACAATGGCTTCAATGGGCAGTGGGTTTCCAAAACATTAATTAAAATA
Source organism: Dryoscopus gambensis (assembly GCA_013389985.1). Lineage (NCBI taxonomy): Eukaryota > Metazoa > Chordata > Aves > Passeriformes > Malaconotidae > Dryoscopus > Dryoscopus gambensis. The sequence goes on along the minus strand of WEIT01010303.1, from coordinate 66,174 downwards.
GGTCAAGAGGACAGCGAGGCTGATCAGAATGCATCCATTTGCTTCAATATTGTGAAGAGATGACCTTGAGTTTTAAGATAATGAACTCGTTGTGATAGATGTGGCTTTTTCTAGTGATAGAGGTCTATTTTTGTCAGTCATTAAATGTGGACAGGAAAAAATATCAAAAATACCAAAATAGCTCTTACCTGAAAACATCATCATGTGCTGAAAGTTCCTGGGAATCTTTTGTTTTCGACCCAAATTCAAAAGGAAAGAAAGTGGGTATATGTTGGAAGCTCTTGCTACAAAAACTGCCACCTAAAATGTAAGATGTTGAGGAAAATAGTGGACAAACTAATGACAAAACCAGACTTAACTTAACCCAAATATTTCTTTAAAATTATTTTTAAAGTGTAATTAAACAAATATGATATTATCTTGGCATGTTTTACATGCCATGTCCTTCTGCTTCCAATAAAACTGTGCAGTGGCAGAGATTTGCCTTCCCCAGACATCTTGGTTTTGTATTCATCATAGTATATCTCACTTCAATCACTCTACTTCTACTCATCACATTTGTTTAACATGCGACTTCATCTTCAGCCCTTCAGGAAAATGTCCATCATCAGTTGCAGAGATAACATTATCTCCTTGAGCAGCACTTTGCAGAGAATAAATGTGCTTTTGGACCTGATTATTACTTCTTTATTTCCTGGCGATTCATATTGTCTATATCCAGCACTTTTTGCTTTTTCTTCCCCTTCTCTGTGGAGATTCTTCTGAAGAAGTCCTTTATTACTCCTCTGTGGAACTATCACAAAAGTTGCCTCAATTAGAGACATGAGGCCATTATCACATCTAAAGAAAGGCAGTCAGAGCTCCTTATATATGCTTTTTGCCCTCCCCTTGTCTTGCGGCTCTCAGGGCTCAATTACGACGCTCCCAGTCTGACACACTGTGGGCTGGAGAACAGATGAAGTGTTTGAGAGGCGATGCCTGTGGCCCAACAGCTGCACCAAGAGCTCCCTGAAGCTCCATGGCTTGGGAGAACGAGCACTAGGAGCATCCAGTTCTGCGCCGTGCTCGGGCAGCCCCTCTGCAGGCTGCTGCTCTCAGGGAGAGAAAGGATAGAGCCAGGTCCCTGCACCGCTCTGCAGCACAGCCCCACCCAGGGTGCTGCTCCTACTGCAGCGCAGGACAGGGTATTGCACTGCCCTGGCCGGGACACAGCGAGCTCTCGGGTCCTCGCTGCCATCCAGCCCAGCCTGCAGCCAAGGGAGCTCTGGTGCAGTCCTGATTATTCATTTAGAAATTACGTATAAAAATTGCTGCATGTAAACAGTATGATCCCCACTTTCAAAGCTATTACAGTTCATTTAAAAGTGATAAGCTGCTCTGAGCTTAAAAAATTCATTGGATAAATTGTCAGTTTGAAGGGAATCTATACCACTGCACAAGTAAGATTTGTTGAGAAACCATGGCAGAATTAAAGACACAGAGCTTTTCTTACCAGTCCCTTAGGCGTGTGACTGTGTAAATAATTCCATATATGCTAGAAATATTGAGTATAAAGAAGGAAAGATTTGAGCGAAGCCCAACTGTGTGATTTTTAATGACTTCATATAATTTAAGTAGTTTTGGGGAAGTCCTGCTTATGGCACGCGTCTGTCTGGAGGCAGCTCTCCAGTTTGTGGATCTGCACTGGCTCCAGACAGGACAAAAGGTTTTGTGTTGCACCTCTCCCCACAGATGTGTCCCAACATTTATCCCAATTTCCCACCCCACTTTTAAACCACTGGCAAAAGTTCCCCAGCTGGTTTGAAGCTATTTGCCTGTAGCAGAGGAGCAAAACAGCAACTGTGCAAAGAACATGTGCTTACATGTATTGGGGCAATTTTTAGGATATAGGTAATAGATAATTTTACTTGGAATTGACAAAATACTGATTTTTAGTATTCAAGGAACTGATTGGTTTGCTTGTTGACTTTTTTCACATGGAACATGCATTCTTTATATATATATATATTTATACACACACATGTACAGAGATATATACTTCTTTAAAGCAAAGGATACAAGTGCACCAAATATAAAAAGAGGATTGAAGATGTGATTTTGAAATGTAAATAGTGCAAGTCCCATGTAACAGAAGATGACATTCTCAGCCAAAAAATTCATGAACTCGAACAACTTAAATGAGAGAGAAAGAACATAATTATGACTCATGTCTGTAACAAACTACTGATTATTCCAGGTTCCCTTGGAATACAGAACTGTTTAGATGAAAGGAACAGAAATTGGTGCTACTTCAAGGGTGGATTTTAAACCCAACTAATTTGCTATACAGTATAACAAGGTGTCTTTCAACCTTAAAAATCATAGTGGCTTACATGTTTTTCTCTGATTTATATATGAAAGCTTGACATAGACAACTGGTAAAATACATAAACAGCAAGTAAGTTATACAAGCTTCAATGCAAACTGCAAGGAAGCTGAGGGAATTTAGCTTCACTCATGTTTACAGGGGTGAGCCTGGGAAATGGCTCCTGGTTACACAAGTGGCTGTACGTAATGCAGTCCTGGGTATGGGTACACTAATGCCTAGACAGAAAAAATAATTCCTTAATGGGCTTTTAAGAATGTGTCCCTTTAAAATATAGCACAGTCTTTCTTACTGCCATGAATGGTGGTAAGTTCTGTAGTTCCTGCAGATGGAAACTCTTATTGCACTGCATGGACGTCAATATCAATACCCATTTCAACCCAAACTATTTAAAATATCATTTAAAGGTATTATAAAATAAGCTTAAAATACATGATTAGGGTAGAATTTCTTCTGTGAAAAAACAAGCAAAGCCAAAATATTTATTTGCCTTGAAGGGATGTTCTTGATTGCATTTGAAACTGATTATATTAAAACTAATAAAATAAATTTTCCTATTTAACCACATCTGGAAAAAATCAGTCATTGCTGCCAAATAACCACAGAGAGAAAAAGGGGACATTTCACTTCTGAAGTCACTTTTGAGCTCAGGATTCTATGCCTAAAAATCCTGATGCAGAGCTAGAACTGAAGTTTGTCAGTCTGTCTGCAACCAGCCATACGTAACTATCCAGAATGTTACTATGCAGAGATTTTATTCATCCTCAGTGGGCTTATGTGTTTTTTTTGTAATATGTTTGCACTTCTAAAATTAAATATCCAGTAACAGTCCCTAAGGTTTAACAAAGGGAAAATGAGAGCTGTCACAATCATTAAAACCAATTTGAGAGGCAAAGTGACATAAAAGCCATTAGTATATGGGAGGATATTTTGGACCCCATGGCAGCACCATCAATTATCCCAAGCACACATTCCATAGCCCTCATTTAGCTGCAGTACTGAACAACATGAAAACAAACACAAAAAATACTTGCAGGTTAGCAGTCTTAAATTATTTGACTGAAATTTAGATAAGAGAAACCAGTTGTCAAAAACTTCAAAGTGTGGGATCTTACCACCTATAGAAATTATGATAATTCCTTGCATTTCCACTTAGGAGCAAACGTGATCCCATGTCTTTGTGGGAATGTCATCTGATGCATTGTTTGAAAAAATAGAAAAACGTATCAGGAGTGCCATGACAGGATCTACATCTCTATAAAATAGATATATATGTATATATGAAAAGCTTTTGAGGGAAGGATACTGCTAGGAGGAGCCACAACTGCATACTTTAATTGTTGGGATGAGATGAAGTGCTTCACAGGTTTTAAAGCTGAATGATGTTTCATTTTTCATTTAGAAAATCTCATTCAAGACTCAAAAACATTTAAAGTTGATGTACTATTGATACATTTTAGAAACAGAGATTCTGAAACTAAATGTTCTTTCTTGTATATTCAAAACTTCTGTTAATATACATTTTTTGGAGGAAAGCAGATTTTTGCTATATCATTGCTTTTGCTCTATACTTTTTTCTCAGCAATCTTACTAAATTCAAGCTTTTACTCTTGCCTGAAGTGCTTTCATGGCATAGCTGGTTTTAAACTTCTCACCCCTTGTTTCCCAGCAATCTGATCAAGATACAATCTTTATGGATTTCTTTCAAATCTGGTTTAGTGCATCTTTTTCATTTCCCTATAACTTTACTTCCTTTTACTCACTACATGCATCCTGCTTCATCTTACTTCAAACCTCCAGGCTCATTTAAGTAAATGATTGTGAAAGGGGAAAAAATCCCTAATTCTTGTCTGGGTATTTCCACTCAACATGAACAATACATTCCTCCTTTGCTCCCTGGGTGAAGGTGTCGTGTCCCACAGCACAGGCCTGGTGGTTCCTTGGCCTCTATTCACAGTGGGTGTGACACTTTGTAGCCACAGCATCTGTGTCAGCTGCATCCAGCGCTGGAAACGTATTGCTGGACATTAATTTTTTTTTTTATTTTTATTTATTTTTTTTTGAGCAAATATAATCCAAATCCTGTTCTTTTTTNGCTAGAAGATTAAATCCAGACTACTTTTCTTTCTTTGTGTAGCAAAAATCCAGGTGCTATTTCAATAGCTAAATTAGAGCAGGCACCACTCCTTCTTATTCCAGGCACAACCATGATACAATCCCATATGAAAGATTCAGCTCCTTAAAATGGTAAAAGTAGCTTGTTAGCTTCATTCAGAATCTTCTGTGTTCCCCACATAGTTTGCTCTCTTTTTAAAAGTCTATCACTCACTTGAATGACACATTTGTTCACTGACTGCAACTTATTCAAATTTCTCACCATGAGTTAGAAAAAAATTAAATAAAACAAGTGCTTCAGAACTAGTTATTGTCATAAAAGAAGTGATATCCGCATGCCTTTTCCTGGAACATGACACTTGCAGGTATAACATAAAGATTACCCACCGTTCTCCCGACTTTACTTTTATTTGTGTATTTAAGCACAGTGTTTTATTTAGTGTTCAGCTTCTGTGTTTTGTTCAACAGTAATACAGAGCCCATGGAGAGATTCCATTTAGCACTTAGCTGTCACTGCTGTGCAGCACAAATCCCTTCAGAGCAAAATAATTTGTTCTAAAGAGATCTTCCGAAAACCATGTTAAGAAACAGCTTCCATGGTAGCATTTGCCCAAATTGTCATGCCTTTCAGTCAAATGTTTCTGTCGTTATTTTAAAGAGGAGATGTCAAGACCTTTTGATGAGAAGTAGAAAAGTAGGAGGAATAGGCTTTGAACTGGAATTAAAAATTCCTGGGTCGCCCAAGGAGTTGCACCATACACAGTAGCCTCAGGGTGACATCCTCTCCTGTCTGAGGGGCCANGTGACACTTTGTAGCCACAGCATCTGTGTCAGCTGCATCCAGCGCTGGAAACGTATTGCTGGACATTAATTTTTTTTTTTATTTTTATTTATTTTTTTTTGAGCAAATATAATCCAAATCCTGTTCTTTTTTTCTCTGTGAGTTTTTTGTGTTTTTTTTCCCTTTGTGTGTGAGTGTGTCTTTGCTGAACTATGCTGGTTTTTTTTCCCCTCTTATCTCTAGTTTCTCCGTATTTTGATCTTTCTCTATCGGAGCACTGCTTGCTTGCTAGAAGATTAAATCCAGACTACTTTTCTTTCTTTGTGTAGCAAAAATCCAGGTGCTATTTCAATAGCTAAATTAGAGCAGGCACCACTCCTTCTTATTCCAGGCACAACCATGATACAATCCCATATGAAAGATTCAGCTCCTTAAAATGGTAAAAGTAGCTTGTTAGCTTCATTCAGAATCTTCTGTGTTCCCCACATAGTTTGCTCTCTTTTTAAAAGTCTATCACTCACTTGAATGACACATTTGTTCACTGACTGCAACTTATTCAAATTTCTCACCATGAGTTAGAAAAAAATTAAATAAAACAAGTGCTTCAGAACTAGTTATTGTCATAAAAGAAGTGATATCCGCATGCCTTTTCCTGGAACATGACACTTGCAGGTATAACATAAAGATTACCCACCGTTCTCCTGACTTTACTTTTATTTGTGTATTTAAGCACAGTGTTTTATTT
>WEIT01010303.1:1757-58615 GCA_013389985.1 Dryoscopus gambensis | reverse complement strand
AATATTGCATTCATTCACTTGATTTAATATCTGCTGAAGGAATGTCATCCACCTCTTGCAGGTACCTGCAGGCCTTCTGTAGATGCACTGATTTTGCTAAAAACATGGAAAATGCCACCTGTCTGGGGGGTGACCCTCCAGTGATGTATTCTTGCATCAAAACAGGGAGAGTTTCCATAGTCCAACAGGAGCTAGGAAGCTAGGATGTAAAATTGATTATACTTTTAAGAGAGATCTAAAGGCGGCAGAGCTATTAAAACCCCAAGATTTTGATGTTAAGTGATGGTTATAAAATTTATTATCTTTGAATAAGGCTATTTAATTAGATCACAGATATCAAAACTATTCCATGAAATCAAGGATATTGATAAATTAATAATTGATGAAAATTGCTTTCCTTAACTCTTTTGAATTAAAATGCAGTGAGAATTCAAACTACCACAGTTTTCCTGAGATTATAGAAGCCTTTATTATAGCCCAATTGCTTTATTTAATTCCTCTTCTGATTAGNTAATGAATCTTCACAGCATAGAGTTACAATGCTCATTTCTGAATAATATGCTTAGATGAAAGGATCAGCAAAAGCAACTCAAACGCACGATAGATAAACCTGGTTTATCGTACTAATTTTGTTGTGCAAGAATATCTGACTCTTAACTTGCAAACACTCTAGCAGAGAGAAATTCTTACAAGATCTTTAGTGTCCTGGGGAAATATTCGGGCCTTTTTTATCAGTTGGCTTTGCTACTGAATTAAATGAATTTCACCCCAACAGGTTTATCAAAGGCACACAATAACTTTCTATTTCCCTATAGATCTGGGAGGTTTAAAGGGTTCATAAGGCCTGAGGAGGAACTAGGAAAGGAAAAAGATATAAAAGAAAACAGTAGCACCAAGGGGAAGGAAAGGCCAGCAATATTTTGCATTTCCATGGTATGGTTTCCTCTTTCTGGCATAATCTACTCACCATCACCAAAGTTCAGTTTGGGAGAAGCTGGATAAACTACTGGCACAGAAACACTTCTGACCACCACCAACAAAGCAAAACTGTTGGCCTCAGATATAAAGGCAAATCCTACTATTAATATTATCACAGCTCTTGAATGGCTTTGCTTAAAAAAAGAAGTTTAAACCAAAAATGTTGAAAATTGGGCACACAAATAAGAATTTGGCATTTAAATTAAATGTTGCCTCCAATCAAATTTGGATCTAGCTCTAGATCATTAGTCTTGCTAAGTTGCTTACGAAAGGGGATTTCTGCAAAGTTGTTTTTTTCAAACATGGTTCTGTTTGTAAGAGAAGGAAACTTTTTAGATCAGTATCTCCTTTTCCTGCAGCACAACCAGCTTTTGCTATTGTACAGCGCCTTAAATGGTGCCTAAAAATAACCCCAGAATGACCCCTGAATGGAAGGTGTCACCAAAAGAGAGAGAATGATGCTGTTGCTCCTACAACTTGGCAGCAAAGTTCTTCTTTCGTTCACAAACTAGAAACAACCATTTTCAAAGTGCTTATTTATCTTAAATTCCTGAACTGAGATGTTGCAGGCACAAAGGAAGGAGTGCCCCAGTGCTCTGTTGTATCAAGATTATGTGCTCAGGGATTCCTGCAGTTCAAACTCCCTAAGTTTATTTTAGCAGGACTGTTTTCTGCAAGGATTAAGGAAGGGTTCTGCTCTGGATGGGGCATAATAGAGTGCAGCTGGAAAATTGTTTGAAGGGATATAAAGAACTTTTGACTGGTCAGCAAATAGTGGTAGTACTGGAATAACTGTGTTTGGGATGAACTTAGAAATTTTTGGGAACATTGATGCCTCTTCCATTCCTTGATAGAGGTAATGATGATAATGGAAAATGCAGAGGCTGTTAACAGCCTGTGCTGTCCAGGATTAAGCAAGTACTCTTATGAAGCTGAAATTCAGGGAATAGACTTTGTGTAGAAGAAAAAGAATAAAAAAATCAAGATAATAATTACATCGCTGAAAATGAAGCTAAAGGACATATTGTGAACAACTTGAATGATACTTTCTTGGAAGGTTCTTTCTGGGGTGGCAAATCACTGAGAGTTAAGGGCTATGTAGAACAATGGTTAAAAAATAAGCAAAAGAAAGAAACAATTTGTGGCTTTGCCAAAGCAAATTTCAGATAACAAAGGAGACTTAGTTGCTCTAAAACATGACTGTTCTTCTTCTGATCAAAGAAAAATAGCAATGTTATCAATATAATATAGTTATCTTTAAATGGCAATGAGCTAGTAGATCCTTTGCATTTCTGCATTTGTATTAGAATTAGAGGAACTGCTGCTGATTTTTCAAAATTAAAACACAAAATCAATCTCATCTTTCCCTTTCATTCCCCTCAAAGGAGGACAAATGCAATTTATTCTATTGCAATTTGCTGAGAGGAAATATAGTCTAATACTAATTCTTGAAGTGTGTTCTTGCTTCCTTCCTTGCCAAGTTTTGCATGTTGGAAAGAAATTCAGTTAGTCTTTGACATATTAGGAATTAGTGACTTATATGGGGGCCTTTAGCCTATCAGGATTAAATACAAAAGGTTCTCATGAAGTCTGTGATGTCTTTTCTTCATGACTATGAGATTTCAATTTCACTGCAAGTCTGACACTACAGGACAAATACTTGCCCTCTTTGCATCTGTTCTATAGAAATTATATTGAAGCTTCTAGCTACCCATATCGATGTTTCCCTTCAAAGTCTGTAAAACTAATTCTGTGGAAAAATAAAGCTGTAGAGTTAAAACCAGGAATTTTTTAGATTTTACCTTAAACCAGACAACAGTAGCAGTATTCACAGGCATTTTTCTTATGCCACATTGTTTTGTTTTTATTCAGGGTCTAATCTAAGATAAAAGAGTTTTTTACTAAATAAGCTGTCTACTTCCTGTGCCACAGTTACTTGTTAAGGGTTTTTTATATATGCACTGCTTTGTTTATAGAGGCTGGAGGGGAATGGACACAGGGCCTTACCACTGTGTAACCCAGGCAGAGCATCCTCACTCTGACAATTGCTCTTGCTGTGAACAGTGTTGAGTAGCATGAGATCCTGATGATATTAAGCTCCTTTTATTATTCTTAAAGACCTATTATTGATGAGACAACTTTTAACTACATTACCTTGGCAGAATGCCACCCTGGAGTTACACTGGGCAGAATTATTTGCAATTACTCTGCAATTCTAGTATCAGTATCTGAAGCAGGATACTGAATTAGTATGTTCACTGATCTACTCTTATATGTTTATATGCAGGAATTTGGGGAATTCTTCTGTTTCATTTCTCCAGTCACGTTTAAACAGCTTCCCTGCCTCCTGACGTAGGCTGCTATTCAAAAATTGATGATTTATTTGGACAAAAAGACAGAGAAATGTGAATAACAGCTATGTTCTCTGTGTCACACTTTTTTCCTAAGTATTAGAGTACATGACTTTTCTCATCTAAGAGTCCTTTACACTTAAAGCTGTAATCTAGAATGCTCTATGGAGGTGTGATAAATGAGACATAATTTGACTCCAGCTGAAACAGAATAGAAGCTGCTGAACTGTTGGAAAAAGTATTGCAAAGATTTCCAGTGTTTTCAGGTCTACTAAATTACTTGTGGCCTCACTGGTGATGTTTTACTCATATCACTAAAGGGGAAAAAAAAGGCACAGTAAAACAAACAGAAATTTAAAATCCTTCACAAAGATACATCTTCAACTGTACTTAAATCTGAGACCTCAGGAGACTATTTTACATAAAATTAAGACTCTGTAGTGAAAAGATACTAATGCACCTTAAAAATACCTTCTGTAAGATTCTGTGGGAAAGCAGAAGGGGGGTGAACTAGGAACATATGATGGGGCACCTCATAAAAATGTTTTTTCGAGAAAAGTATTAATTACTACATGACTGTGTGCTTCTGAAGGTGTTGAATGTCTGCTTGGCATTTCCAAACACCCCTAACTCTTCTCAGGTTCACTGGAGGCATAGAGTAGTCAATACCTCCCTTAATTTGTGTGACTGAAGCAGAATTAAAAGTCAAAAGCTTGAAAAAGGTCCTTAAACTTGCACCCTATTTGATTATTGTAGATTAATCAAAGTATATAGGTACCAAAATATGTGCAAAGATAGCACACTTATTTGAATCCTAGTCATGATTTAGACATTTATTCTGAAAAATTTTGACAAAGGGCTTTTTAGCCCTTAATTATGTGCACAGGCAGTACCATGAGAAAGAGATGAGCTATAGTCAGCTGTTTAGTCTTGCACTGTGCTACCTTTTGGTACAAATGTCTCTTTGGAAGGTAGGAAATCCATTAATCATGTAATGGAAACACAGCTGTGCAGTCACTAAAAAGACAGGATGCTGGCAAGTGCTTTAGACTGTTAGAATGCCTTATTTACAGTTATTTGTTTTCTTGCAGCTTATTGTGTGAGAAGTTGAGTGTTACCTACATACTTTTACAAGTTTTGACCAAAGTTTTTGTGCAGTTCTTATAGCTGATAGGGAATTTTGCAGATTGTAACCCTTGTAAGAGAACTGTGAGGAATCAGCAGTTGTGCAAAAATTATGTAAGTTAAAAAGGAGAGACTTCTGAAATGTATTTCAGAATGCAAGAATGGATGTTTGTCAGGAGCAGATTGGTATTGTCAGGAATCACAAAACAGCTCAGATTCCTTAAGGCCTCCCACTGTCCCAAGGCTCTCTGGGCAAGCAAAAGCATTGCTGTTTAAAAAAATATAAAGTAAAAAAGTAGCAAAGCTCCCAAACCACGCAGACTGCTTTGGGTGAGGTCAGTCCACATTTGCAGCAGAATGCTCCATGCTCTGTAAAGATCCCAGTGTAGCCTCTCCAGCCATGCCAGAAATAGCATCTTAATTGTGTTTCCAAACACAGGCCTCACAGGAAGAGCAATTATGAACATGGTGACACATACTCATGCAATTGTAAGGCAACATAGGGTGCTAATTAAGGAACCTATTACTAATACCCTCAACATTAAAAGCTATTTTAACCTATGTGCTGAATAATTTTGCTGCATTCCGATTTAGCAGTATAATGTACTATGCACAGAGATACAAAACAGACAAATTTTTTCTAGAGATTTATTCAATAACTGAAGAATTTATTGATAAATCCTGTACTAAAATCATCTAACACAATAACCTGAAATGTCAGCGTTTCCAAGTTAGAGAAAATCATTATAAAATCATAACTATACTTTAAGTAAGAGACTGTTTTTACCTCTGTTATCATTATATATATTTAGAACTTGCTCATTTATAGAATAAGCCAAATGTCATTAAAGTCAAAGGGCTTTGGTTCATTGTATAAAACTCTACTAAATTAGTTTACCTGTATGAAAAATTAAGAAAGACTTAAAAGAAGAATCCTACCTTTACTTTTTATCCTTGTCACAAATTCTCATGTGAGGGAGTTGTGACTGACTGCATGTTTGAGGGAATTGTTATAATTGTCAACTTTTACAAAACATGAGATTCTATAAATCATACTTCAAGTTAATGTTAACCATTTTTACGCTAAGTATGGGATGTTAAAGTGCATCCTGCTCTGTTTCAGCACTACATGTTGGTGATGTGAGAATATGTTCCTAGCCCAGGACTAGATTGACTCTGGTTTGCCTTTTCTCTTTATGCATTCCACAGCTGGTGTGATGAGGAGGGTGGCAATAATTAGGATGGGCTTGATTTCACAGGCCTCATACTTAGAGGAAATTCTCCTCACAAAACTAGATTTACACAAGCGGGGCACAAGGCTGGATATTTGCATGGTTGCAGACTTAAAGGCTAGAGATATGAGCTAGCTACACAAAGTAGGGAGAAATATTTGAGAGGTCACTCTTCAAACCTCTTGTAGGAAGATGGACAGCGGCCCAGCAACAACCTGCAGAGCTCCAGAGAGCAGCGTTTGGCTTCTGCAGCAGCTCACACAGCCCCAAGCAGCTTGAATCCACTGCACAGAGCAAGATCTATCAGAGCCTCGTTTGTGACTCAGGGCAGTTTCAGAGAAACTGCGGCACAAGTCTCACCTTGGAAGTTCCTTACATGTTTCTCCATGTGCCAATGAGATTTTGGCCTAATGGATATCATTCCAATTGGTATATGTTAGCTAACTGCTGGCATCAGATTCTGTGCTATAAAGAGCAAACTACAACCTTAACAATCTAAGATCTTTATTAATATTTAAAGAAAATGTTTAATGTTTAAACAGATTGTAAAAACTCTAATGAAGCCATTTGGAAACTAGTTTGCATATGGTATTATGTTCCTTAGCCTACCAGCATCAAAAATGACATCATTTTTCAACAAGATGAGCTTCTCTGTAGAAATACTGTTTCATTACAGTTCTGGGTTACTTCAGGGTATGAATTACATTTGAGCATGGTATTTTCCAGTTTCTGTGCTTAAGAAAAATGAAGGAAAATGTTTTTTTCTTTGTTTTTCAAGAGAATTTCTCTTCTTCCTAGGTCCAAAGTACATTTTTATTATTCTGTGTGTGTGTGTTTAAGATACTAGAATATGATATTCCTCATAAAATGCTGATGAGAAAGGGACACATGCTTGATGAGATTTAATGAGGCTAAAGCACATCTGCACATTCTCAGTTTAGGAATCACTAATGCAGGTGTACATAAACAGCTGGAAATGGAAACTACAGAATGAAGTATAGACCGAAATATTTTAACAAGATTTCTGTATATGGACACCCAATATTTTCAGTATTATGGATAGAACAGCAGCTAATATATGATATAAACCATAAATTATACAGGTAATTACTGATACACCAGAGTTATAAAGTCTACTGTTATCTGTTTACTCATAGCAATGTTTCCTAGCTGTTTACCATCCATCATGTAGCTCACAGCTGAAAGAGAGGAAAATATTACGCCATTTTCACATAAATTTAAGGGAAGTCACATGTAAAGAGACTGCAGATTAACATTCTTTTAGCATGGTTAAGTAATCAGGAACATCAGTCAGATAATGAGGGATTTTGTTAAGAAATTCAGATTGAAAGACATGATAGTATAATTCCTTTTGCAGAAATCAAGATTTCCTTGTGTTATGATTCTTCTTGTTAAACCCATACAGTAAGCAGTTTTTGCTTTCTTTATAGCATTTCACTGTTCTACAGGGTTCCATAAGATCTTATGGTACATCTGGTCAAACAATGCACCTGGCACATTTCCAATCTTCAGCTTTTTCTGCTAAACACAGAAAATAGCTGTGCAGAGAACTGGAATTCATTGTACTCTTCCTGTCGATTGCAATCCATTTAAAAGGTAATAATTATTACAGGCACTACACATGTGGTGCATATTCAATTAGAGAAAAGAAGGCAATTGCTGAATGAGGGCAGGCTGTTTGCAACAGACCCAGGGGCTCTGCAGAGATGCTCTGGCTCTGCAGTCAGGAACACAGGGCTCAGCCAGCATGTCCGTGACACTGCTGGAGCTCATCAGTGCCTAGGGAGGGAAAACTGGGGCTTATAAGGGAAGGCACAGGACAAGACTGAGGGGCTGCTCCTGCTTAGGGTATTAGGCTGGAGCTGTAATGATAGCTAATGTCTAGAGACGTCAGCGCTTGGATTTTTAGAAGGGTAGAAGACTCTGGCTTGTGTTGTTTCCAATATAGGTTAGTTACCTCAAAATTAGCAATGGTTTTTACCTACAATTTCAGGTATCTGCTCTTAATAGCCATAAGATAAATGCTGCATAAACCATTCTTTTTTAAGCTGTGCTTACAACCCTTTTATGTTTGTATCATTTTCTTCTCTCAAAAAGAAAAACAACAGGGGCGTGCTAACTTTTATGCTCAGTCTCCACTTTAATGGAAAAATGGGCTTCATGCACGCAACCTATTTAATGCTAACCAAAAATTTGGACTTTACTGGATTCTTTAGGCAAAGACCTCTTGAGTATTTTTGAAGAGTGCCAGACCTGAATGCCATGCATTAGTTAAAAGGAATTTCCAGTTTGCTCTCAGAGGACTAGTCGTCAAATATATTATCTCATATCAGACAACCATATATATATAGCTTGGAAGATAATAAAACCCCCATTCAGGAATGAAATTTTCCTGTAGGCACTGCGATTGTGGTTTGCTGGGAAAACAGATTCCTCCTGCACAGGACAGATGCAAAGACTGATTGGAATCTGGTACTGGTGGTAACCTTTCTGAGAGATAACTTTTCTCTCAGTCTTTCTTTCTGCCAATCATTTGTGTAGAAATACCTGACCTCTTGCAGTGCCTTAAAGGTAGTTTTGCCGTAAGTAGAGTTTCTGAAAGAGTCACGACAGCTGTCAGTTAGGCTGCTCATTTCAAAAGGATGAGAATTATCCTTGTGTATCCTTGTGTTTTGTGGTAGTTCTGCCTTGCTAACAATCTAGGACATTTTGCTGTAAGTAAGGTTTCCCTCAGCCTAGAAATACTATCAAATTTTTTATAAATTAAGAGTCTGAATTATAAGAGCCATTGTAACTGACATTTGTGCCTGTACTTTTCTTCCTAGAAGTATAAACTCATTATCTATAAACAGTCCAGTGTTTGATAACAGAAAATAGTAGGCATTAACCAGAGATAAATCAGTATAGGCTGTGTGCTATAGAAGCAAGCCCAGCTCTCTTTGTTTGGTGTCTTAAACACTCATACAAATAGCAGAACTAGGGCTCACACATGGCAAGTGTCACTGTGGAGGGTTTAAGATAAAGGCACCAAACCATTTCATTTTGTGCTGCAGCTCCCTATGAAGTTAGAGGGCTGCTTCTCCTAAGTACAGTATGGGTGCTGGATATCTGGAGTGGGACCCCTCCCAAACCAGATCAACGCAGTTTGGGTGTTGGTAGTGCACTGTCATCTCTACCCAGCTGCTCTCCTTCTCTCACAGCAGGACAACGACAGTAGCTGCAGTTCCTGGCATGTGCTTTTAACAACAAACTCAGAAGAAATCATTCTGTTACTAAAGCAGAATTTGCAATACATTATTTATTTTCTTATCAAGAGCTGACGGAAGAATCCTGTAAGACAGTACCATGTATCTAGAGAAAGGAGGTTTGTAGTTCCAGTGCTGGCGGTAGGTGTACTTGTAACTGGTTTACAAGATACATAGGCCAGCAGAAAAGCAGTAGAATGTTGAGATCCCAGTGACGGTGCTTCATTTGGATGCAGTGACTTCAGTCACCTCTTTGCTTTTAGTCCTACCTCTTTTTTAGTAAACACTCTCTGTTGGCATTCAGGTAACACTCCTTTGATTAGTTGATTTTTTTTTTCCCTTTCAGTTGATTTGGACACTGATTGCCATACTTTACTTTTACTCTACTGTTTTGCTTTGCTTCTGAAGTGAGTCTATAATCATGGATGGAACAGCTCCCCAGGGAAGTGGTGGAATCTCCATTCCTGGAAGTGTTCAAAAATTGAGTAGATGTGGCATGGTGGTATTTGGTTGATGACTGGACTTGATGGTCTTGGAAATCTTTTCCTACCTCAATGATTCTGTTATTCTAAGTCTAAAGTCTATATTGAGACTATACTATAACATATTAAGGTCAAGGGACTATAATGATTTGATTTGCAGCTTTTGACAAATTAAAAACATGTTTTATGACTGTTTTTTCAACCTGTTTGATTCATGTGATTAATTAGAATTAAATTAATATGCTTAAAACCACAGTCCTTTTACACCAAAGTGTCTTTGGAATGCAGCTTGATTTCTGATCCAGCAATCAGCTGATTGATCCCTAGCCAGTGTCCTTGTTGGAAGACACATAGCTGCATCACCAATGAGCTAGGAACGTTTTGAAAGCTTCATGTATTTTCCAGGGATTTCCAGGAAATATTAGCTGCTCTCTGCAAAGTGATGACATTTATTAATCAGAGATGATCATGTCTGCTTATAATGTGGAGATTAAAATTTGAAGCAATTAGTACTACGTCCATCAGTGAGCGAAGCCCAAGACCAGTCTGAACTTTCAGTCCTCCAGTGTAAATTGTTCTGCTCAAGCTTCCCAGTGAGACTACATCTCTCGGTAAAGTTACCAGTTAAGTGGCACTGAGCTCTCTTGGTCTTTCTTTACCTCAGTCTCCTGCCTGTGTTAAACCTTGGAGGTGAAGGGCCACTGAAATCTTAACTTGGAATCTTGTGCACACAGCAAGCCCTGTGCAGCTGAACAATCAGGCCAGGAGCCCTTGTCTCTAAGGCAGCTGTTCCCTTAATGAGTTTGCTATCAGGAGCAGCAAAACAGGCGAGTAACTGTTTAACTCCCAATGTGATTAGAAAGGCTGCTACACCTAATTTGAGAAAACAACCTTCACCAACAGTTAGACACAACTGTTTCAGAGGTGACCATGAGAACAAGGCTCAGATAGGGGAATGAATGGAGGCAGGGCAGTGTGTGACATACTCTCTTGTTGGCTGGACATGCTTTCCTGTGTCTTGTAATTCTCTAGCTCCTCTTCCATAGGTGATGCATTTCAGAATTCCCTTTCCAGAATTTATAACTTACTGACACTATTTTGGCTGCAAAGAGAATTCTCCATACCCTTGCACACTTAACCAAAGAGAGGTATTGCCCTGCCCATTCTCATCGTTGCAGTTTTTCCCCAGAGTTAAAAGAACATAACCAGAAAATGATTCAACTCATAAGTATGAAGGATAATATTTATGGCCATTAGTCAGTACTCCACCACTAGGAAAATGTGCTGGTCTTAGCTTGACATTTGAGTGAAAGTGATAGAGGGCAGAGAGAAAGAGACCAAGGAATGTCTTTTCTTCCTTTAGAAAACATAGTATTATCCATGCATCCCTTTCTAGAAGTGCCCAGTAGGGATTTACACTCTGCCCACTTTTAACAAACCAGGGATATCTATTTATCTCGCAACACCCTGACCAGCCACTGACTTACTTGTAACAGAGCAAATCAACCCAGCCCAGCTGTACATCTGAAGCCTAATGTAAAATCTGAGCTGTAATGTCCTAAGATTTAGAAGCAACTGTCTGGCTGCAACATAACGTGAGGTGAGATAGCAGCTGTAAATAATTCTAGAGAAAGCTGCTCGGAATCAGATAGCTTTCGATCACATCCCAGCAGCTTCATCTTCTCCTTCACTAAAGATACACTGGATAAATTAAACTTTAAGTGCCTGAAGTTCAGGAGCACTCTGTTCGAGCTAACCTTGTTGCCATGGAGGGCAGGGTCAATCTCACTGTTAAAATCATCACGTCCATGGTCAGGTCAATGATGATGACTTAAAAATACTGCCGTAAAACATCATCCATATTAAAAAATGGCAGTAAAACCACACAGAATGTTTATAAATACTTAATGAAAGTTGGGATAATTGAATTGAATGAAAACTATCTAAAGCCACCATTTTCCTTAAATCTTTGTCATCTTATTTTCTTATGACAGTGTTAAAATAATTCATTTATTTGTAAAAAAAATTAGTGTTGCTTTATAGTTTCAGATTCTGTAAGTTTCAGATGCTTGAAACCTAATACTTCTCTTTCATGGAATGTTAAACAGTGATTGATGGAATAATAAAGGATACATGGGGACTAATAATTACATGGCATCTTTTAACAGGCGTTTTTTATAGACGTTCTCATTTAAGAACTGTAGATAAGTTCTCATTTTGCATCACTGACTGGAGAAAACTTTGTATTTTTTAGAGCAAATGATGGTGCATTATGGGAAATGCAGAACTTGGCACCAGGGTCAGAAATACCTTCTCTATCACTGTGTACTGGATTTTATCGTCAAGCCGCAAAATTTTAAAAGCAAGTAAAAAATGTAAAGAAAGCAGTAAAGAAAAAGTATGTGTTTAAAAACAGCTAACACAATTTCACAATCTGATTTACAGTTTTAAATCTAATTTCCATGGTTTTTGTTAGCTTCAGCTTCAGCCTTAACTCACTGTTTTGTCAGTGTGCATTACAGTTCAGCACTCCTTACTGAAAGATCTGTCATATTGCAACAAAAGAGAGAGACTGCTTTGGAATAATTCTATAAAAGAACTGAAAAGCCCTTGATTTTGGCCAGTAATGAGTAATAAAAATGACACAGATTGGGAGCAAAGCCAACTGTCTGAGGAACAATATTCATTTAAAATGCACTGATGTTATATATGATTATGAGGATGCCAAGTGTGTGGCTTATTAAATTTGCTTGAAGAGAATTCTTGGGAGGAGAGAAAGAAAGAGGCAGTGCAGGTCTCACTGAAACAGCTGCATATGAAAGGGTAATATTTGGATTAGAAAATAAATTAGAAGAATTCAAAGGAATTCAACAATAATGTTTGAACCATATAGTAAAGGAGGCTGAGGATTAAGGGCTTATGGGGAAGAGAAAAACAGAATAGGAAAGAGTGCGTCAAACTCATAGCTCCATAGAGAAATGCATAATCCCTTTTCTGTGTGTTCAAGGGTAAATCTGGTTTATTTTCTCTATTTTGTTTTGTACTTGTTGAATAGGAGGGAATAACAGAGTAAGCACGAACAAAACCAGGCTGCATTTAAACAAAATATTAGCTAATTCTGCAGCTGAAAAGCTTCATAGGTAATTAAAAATATCACAACCTTTGCTCTTTCTGTCTCTCTGTGAGGCTAGGCATACTAAAACATGCAGATGAATCCCTGAAAACACCTTCTATTCAAATTGTAAGTTATATGCAAGGGGAGTAGTGGCACGTGTAATTCAATCTTTCTGCAAAACAGAAACAATTCTATAGTAGATTTCAATGTCGTTCTTTTACAATACAGTTATCAGAGAAAGATTAGTTCTCTGCTGGAATACTTTCTGAAAGCATCAGCCTCTGCTGGTATGAAGAAACACAATTGAAAAGACTTAGACTGTTCAATAGCTAACACTTTATTATGGAAGTACTGACCAGAAACTTTTCTGTGATTTAAAATCTGAAAGACTCTAACAGTTGAACTGATACTGTGGCCAGTACTTTTTTTCTATCAAGCTGTTTTTGATAGAAAATTGGATTTTTGATAAAATTTAGATGTGCAAGAAGTGATGAAATTTTCTACGTAAAATTTCCAATGCTTGAAAGAAAGGAATTGCTGAAAAAGGCATCAGATTGCATCATGAAAATTATAGTATTGGACCATTTGTTTCCATTTTGTTCTAGGAGATAGATTTCCTACAACCTGGGGTTCTTGGGACATATGAAAGGGAACAATATTAAAAGGAAAGAAAATTGCATTTAAATGACTTCTTACAGGATCTAGGTAGTGACAGGGTTGTCTAAAATTACTCCTTGGGCTGAAAAGTATTTTGAACACTGCAATGCCATAGAATTGAGAACAGCCTCAAGTTTTAAAAAATAATTACAATTTTACTAGTCATTTGTTCAAACAAAAATCAGATGATCAAATTTCACATTTCTAAACTCTAAATAACACAATGGAAAGAAAAATCTCTATCTTTTTAATTAGGAAAATTTTTAATGAAACAGAAATTAAATGATGTCATTCCTTAAATCTGTGTAGGAGACTGCAGTTTATACAGTCCCTTTGCAAAAATCTACAGGGGTCCAAACTCTCAGACCACTTCTGTCTTACCAGAGCTCTTTTAGTTCCTTAATTTTGAAGCATTTTTGTATGGAAGTAGGTGTAAGATGTTATCTCCATACCTGTCTGACATTTCAGGTCTCTTGGGAAGAGCAGATTCTTAAATTCTTTAATTTTTTTGCTTATCCAGGTAATAGTTACTGTTTCCCTGGCAAAATCTCCAGTCTTTCCCCTAACGAAGACATAAGCCTCTTGCTTTGCATTAATGAAATCCCGTCCAGCTGTATTCCAGTAACTGTTACTCCTTACACCAGTGGAAGACACGATGTCAGTTATTTCCATGCCCTACCTGTTTAGTTCTCATTTTGGAATCTGGTGACAGATTGTTGTAGGTGTAATGGGCCTGTGTGACCCCACAGAAAAGGACAGCAACAATACCTGAAATTCAAAGAGAAAACAGAGTTAGCTGCTTCTGTTTTCTTACTTAGGCTTGCAAAAGGCTGCATAAAAAAGCAAATTAGTCTGTTAACAGCTTTTTATAATAAAAGAAATTTGAGAGATATAAGGGCAATCATGCTTTCATAGCATTTCCACTGTTGTGTATTTGGAAATACAAAGGCTGTAGAAAATTTGTTTCAAATAATACATGGTATGATCCAACCATAATCTGACTGACAGTAATTGTAAATTCAGGACTAATAATCGTAATATGTAGGACTTTGGATTATTTGAAAAAAATTGGCAGGCACTGAATAGGAAAGGAAAAAATAATTTTGTTACATTTAAATGGTTTGAGACCACTTGGTGCTGAATGACTGCAACAGGGTAAAATCATTTCAGTCTGTACCTGATTGTAGCTTATCACAAGCAGTGGTAACAATGTCAAGGTGAACAACAACACATTTCTTAAAAGTGATGTTCTGTCAGGCGCAAGCTGTGCTGCCCAGAACAACCAGGTCAGTGGCTGCAGACACATGGCAGCAGTTGCAGTCCCAGCTCATGGAAGGTCTGGAGGAGCAGGGAAGCAGATTTGTCAGGAATAATAATAAGTTTGTTTTATAGTGATATTTTTCAATACTTCTTCCCTGGCCCTGGTCCTTACTGACTAGAATCACAGAGTAACATCACTGTAATGCAGTATTGTAATTAAAGTAGCTGATAAGATTGTAGGGTCTGAACAGAAGTAGTGCAGGAGGAAGCCACACAGGGAGAAAACAGAAAAACAAAAATAGTGTCCACCAGTAGCCAGATGTAAATGCCCACGGAGGAAGAAAGCTCTGTGTTTTTCTTAAACTCGGGGCATGTCTACATAGATAATTATTTACACGGCAGCTCAGGGCTTTCTCGTGTCCTTTCTGATCATCGTTCCCTGGAACCCTCCACACATGCCTCCTGAAGCAGGTGGAGTGGGCTGAGCACAAACCCAGCCAGCAGTGGGATCGCTGCGTGTCCAAGGTCTCCAGGGCTCTCATACACACAATTTTCCACCATCCACCCCACAGTGCTTTAGTCCTTGTGCCTTCCAGCCCTTCTCCTCCCTGCCTCCCATGTAGGAGCTGCAGCATGCCTTAATTAACCTTTTAGTTCTGCTTCCTCATGGACTGCTCTGCACATTGCTAGATAATTTTTAGCTCACAGGCTGCTCATATGTACTGATGTTATACTGCTGAGTCTGAGGCAACAAAGCAAGCAGAAAGATGCCTGTCCAGGTTTAGGCACTATTCATCCTTGTGATGTGATTGTGCTTCAGCTTTCTAGGCATTTATGGGGTTAAACAAGCATGAACTGAAACATATAAACCAGTTCTGTTGGAAGCAAAGAGCATGAAGGGGAATGGTGAAAATAATCTCAGTCTGTTCCTCCAGTCCTGGACTGGAAACTGGACAAAGCGTCCTCCATCTTCTCCAGGATGGTGACTGTCCTGACTTTATGAGGGCCAGCAAGAAGAGGCTCAGTAATGGGGCCAGAATCTGCAGCACTGCACTTTTAGCCCAGCAAACCCAATACAAACAATCTGCTACCTCAGAAACATTAATAGGAACAGGTCAGGCTTCAGAGTCCCAGGAAAAATGGATAGCAACACACTGAACAAATGTCAATTGCCTCTAGCGCTGGTGCCTTGACAGGTTCTTTAATGGGCTTATCCAAATCTCTAAAAGTTTGAATTTTAGCAGCAAGAGGGCTCTTGAGGTAGGTGAAATATTCTCCTGTCCTGAACCACCGCATAGATAAGGAAACAAATGAAAGTAATAATTCAGACAATGCTGAAACTGTTTCATTTGGGGGAGACTGTGTGTGTGGGATCTGCAAATTGTCACGTGCCAGTTAAATTAATCATTACCTTACCATGCCTTTCTTTAGACTCTCCTTAGATTGCTAACCAAGAAAACATTGGGCAAACAAATTTCAATTTCTTTACTTGCAAGCCCCTCTTTTTTCTGAGAAGAACTGAGGCCTGGCATTTATATGCCTTTGATGGAAGACAAAAATATGGGGTAAATACTTCTAAGTTGATTTGGCACAAGGGACAACTGTCATCAGAAAGAGAATAAGGAAACAAATATATTTTTTCCCCCCACAAACCACCGTGGACGTTTTCTTTGCTTCTGGCTTCCCTTTATATTGTAAATTTACCTGTACTGCTTCTATGGAACACTGACTTTTTAGCCAAGAGAAATTCCAGTGAGCTTTTAGTGTGTCTTTGTTTTTTAATATTTATTTTCTTAAGTCTGTTTTAGTATTTATTTTTTTTCTAGCTACACTAAGACTTTTCTTCACCATAAATAATGTGGGGAGTGTTGAGATTTTCACTGCATAAATACATTCCAAGGAGTTTATATTTTTGTGAGGTCTAATTGCTCTCATAAATGTGTTTAATTCTCTTTTCTCAGTAACTGTATTTGATTGTGCAGAACTGATCTGGGGAATTTAAAAGTTCTCAAGGCATTAATAATATGCAATGGGATGCTCAAACAATGACATTTCAGTTAAAAATACAGCCAATCAGTAATGTTGCTAAGTATCACTAGCTCCAGGCTCAGTAACCGAAATGGAGATAAGAGTTTCTGATGCAGTTTTTTCTCTATTAATCATCAGGATGTCAAGTCTTGCATTTTTAAAACTGACTATTAAATTCAACTGTGATTATAGACTGGTTTTGACTGCTCAGAAACTGTTAATTATGGGTAGTGAGAGAACTGAGAGAGTGTCATGAGGAATAAAATGGCTTAAATCTGATTTTGCAATAAGAATAAATGAACTGAACCATGCAATTATGCAAGTGTAGAAACCAGATACCCTGTTTCCAGGGGAGACTGGGGGAATGCAGTGGAATATTTCAACTGCTACAATCAAAACTTAATATGTACCAGCCATGCCTTTCACAATGAATAGTTCGTTAAAAGGCTTGGAGAAAATTGTTTGTAATGAATATCCATTAAAAATGATTACTTAAGAGTAATGACCAATTACATGTTAACTAAAAAGGAAAGAGAAGTACCTAAAGAGGCAGACACAGAACTCTTTAGTTACACGGAAAAAGCAACCTGGATTTCTTTGTAGGACTAATAAAGCTGGATTTTGAAGTTAAAGCTGGGTAGCAAAATACTGAATGGACAGAGTATGGCACATAAATGAGGTTGTTTTTGTGGGCTTGCTTTCAGAGAGAAACAGGTAAGAGCAAATATGGCAATACTGGAGCTGTAAACAAAAAGTATCCATTAGATGTAGGGAGGCAGGTAAAGCGAGATGGCCCCTTTACCAGTCCTCAGTTTCAGACTGTTGGAGACACCTCACTCACCTGTTATGTTTTCAAGAGGCAAAATTAGCCATTACTGAGACATCTAGTACTACAACTGCAGGACAGAATTCTAACTTAAAGTAAGCAGGGAATGTTTTGAGTTGAAATAGGAGGTCAGTTTTTAAGTGCAATACAGCTCCTTGTGTTTATTAACAGACTACTGAAATTTTTCTCTTAATATAAAAGATGAGACACAGAAAAATGCTTATAGTCACTAGTAAACTTTCAGCTGCAGATCAACCTCTCGGGATAGGTTTATTAGAAATAAAAATCCTATCATTTAATTTGATTTTTTATAACAGAGAAATAGAGACAGCTTGTTAGCTGTTAATACACCTAGAGAACTTACTTGTACGTTGGGCTTTACAAATACATGTAGATGAAATGGTTCTTAAGTCAAAAGCTAGTAATATAAAAAATATAGAATAGGAACTTGTATATTTAATAGTATTTTGCTGATAGTGTCAACCTTAAAATGATAGTGTGGGAATTAATTTACAAGTGCTAATCTGAAAATAGCTCCTATACTGTCACTAAAGACAAAAGCTTTTTTTACATCTTATCACAGACACGGAAAAAGCAATGTCAGAGAAGAGCAGCATGCACAATGTGCTTTTAATGCAAATCTGTGAGTGGCCACAAGCAAAACCTGAGAATTTGCTAATTTAAGAGACTAAAACTGACATTTATCTCCAGCTGTCAAGTCTATTGGTGGTAAAAAGGGGAATTTAGAAAAATAAAACCCCCAAACTTCTACCTTCTGGGGAAGCAAAGGAATAGATAAAAGTACAGCTTCATTTCAAAAGATCTGAAAGCAAACTGACCAGTTTTCATCCCAACTTTGAAGTTTTCCAGAGCTTCTGGGATGCCTCTCTAAAGATGCACAACTTACTGAAATCTCACAGTAAAGCAGCAGGAACTGGTCTTTCATCAAAGGTGGTGAAATGCATGGAAAAGGGAACAATGAGGACTGGGTAAAAGAGAAATTATTTAAATCAGCTAATGTTTACTTTGGAGTCATATTTATGTCAGAATCTCCACAGCACCTATTGGGGTGCAGACTGAATGCATGAGTGGCAGGAAATGAGACTCTGTTGTCTGCCTCAAACTGCTGCAGTAATAACACCATACACCCCGTGCCATCAATATCCCTATTCAGGCTGTTTTCACTAGGGGTATGAAGTGTGACTAATCACTTTCTTGGTGCTAAAGAAAAGACTTAAGGCTTCCTTCACCAGACCTGCACCAATGCAGAACCAAAGCTCATGCTTTTTTCATGAGGCTTTTATCTCTGGAGTTGTCTGAGGCTGATTTTATGTTGAAGCGACAGAAAGCAACAAAAGATGGAGCTGAGGAGATTTTTTAGGCCCTTATCTGAGAACTGTTCATTGGTATTGCTCCTGGCTGCTTCAGGTGAGACCTGGGCTTCAGTGTTGTACTTTTTTAACCCCAAATGAATAGCTGAATTCAATTTAGATTGGAACTCCTTCGGTGACATATAACAGCTTTTATTCTGGACACACTAAGAGCGCTTACTCTGTTTATTCTGAACCTCTGCACTAGCAATAAGACTCCACTATCCACATTTTATGCAACTGATCTTTGGTCTCAGCTTAATGCCTTGCTAGAAGATGTACTTTTCCCTAAAAACATACACCTTTCTCTTTTTCCCTTACTGCCTTAGAAGCCTGTACCTACAGCAGCCCCTAAATTAGCCAGACCCAAGCCCTGACTCGAGTAAGGGATTTGCAGCAGATGAGCTCAGTTGTCATCTGTTTCTGCACAGCAGTGCAAGTGCCACCTTCTCACCTGTGAAGAGCCTGTTTTCCTAATTAGGCTTAGATTTCATCCTGTGCTCCTGGGAGTGGCAGAACTACATCTTACAAGAGTTAAGGTCTCTTTCCTTTTGACCTGGACGCCAGGGTATCCCTTCTCCCTCCTTACTAGCAGGAGTTTGCCTACTCTTTATGACACAGCATGGCACATTACTAATGGATAAAGAAAAGAAAACCGCACAGAATTTTAAAGCCTAGAATATCTTCCTTGCATAGAATAATGTCAGCTCAGTGAACTAAAGCCCATCAGGAACCAAACTGTCTTGAGCTCACAGTGCTCACTACTGCAGACAGAAATGTTTTAGTAGATCCCCTCTGAGAGTGTCACAAGAAGTACTGGTCACAGCATTTTAAAAAAGCAATGAGGTAGATGACAGATTCTAGACAAATCACAGCAAACAGATAGGAGAAGTGAACAGCATGGGGATAAATGCACTTTGTCAGCAGTATTAAAGAAAATGGAACTTGGTGACATTTACTCTTGCTATGTCCTAAATACAAAAGTAGCACAAAATTGCCCCAGTGAGATACCAGATCTTTGGACTCATCCTGGGTACCTCATTCATAATATGTTGCTTATTTATTTTTGGAGGAGAGTGAGGAAAAGCTTTCCTGCTATGCTAAGTAGACTCTGTGAGGCCCTGAATAAGAAGGCAGGTGTCACAAAGGCAGACCCATCACAGAATGTTCAGACAAGAATTGCTGAAGGTGAGGAAGCAGCAGTAATTTATTATCACAAGCTTTTCCCTTTATATGGTCAGAAATCAAAGGGCTCTGAAAACCAGTAAAGGAACAAAAATGACGCTTTCCAACAATTTTTTCCTTTCAGATCTATCGTCTTTTTTGTCTTCATAATGCAGGTCTTTACTGTGTAAAAATCAGAGGTGCTTGGCTGCAGTTTTGATGCCTTTACACTGAGTCCCTATGTGACTTTGAAGTATGCATCAATTGAACACATACATGTGACTCAATTCTCATACATATGCTTGAGTGTATTTCTGCAGGTAATTTAATCTCGTTTTGTTTGAGTATCTACTCACTTCAAACAGCTGTAGATAGCGAAGGTCTAACTCAGGTGACCATGAAATGCCCAAGGACATCATGGAACCTTTCCCAGACTGAGTGATCACTTAAAATTTAGAAAATTTTGTTAATTAGAATGCACAGTAACAAGTAATTAATAACTGCAAGATGTACTTTTCTCATTTATTTTAACAAATGTTTAATTTAAATTATTTATGATTTTTTTCATAGCCTACTAGTAAATACTATGTAATGAAGTTTGCAAATGAAAACAACTCTAT
The DNA here is from genome assembly GCA_013389985.1 of Dryoscopus gambensis. Lineage (NCBI taxonomy): Eukaryota > Metazoa > Chordata > Aves > Passeriformes > Malaconotidae > Dryoscopus > Dryoscopus gambensis. The sequence continues at coordinate 38,141 of WEIT01010303.1, read as the reverse complement.
TAACACTGACCTTACTCTAGTATTCTGTTATTACAGCTTTGCTCAGCAGTCAGGAATGATATACTTCAGGGCAAATGAGAAAATGCACAAATTAGATTCTCCTGTATAAGAATCAATTTATCATGCATATGTCACAGCCTGATGATATAGCTATAAGATTAATAACCATAACATTAATTTATAATTTCCAGTTCCCAGTATAACATTAATTGTGTAGTCATCCCAGATTTTTATTTTGATTTGCTGGTTCAATCGCATCCATTTTTCAACCACAGTCAGGCCCATATATTGTGTGTTATATATCATGGGATATCTTGAGGCAGAGGAATGAAATATCCTCTAAAATATTGACCTGTACTACTCTCCATTTAAATTTTATTTTAAAAAATCTGCACGCTAAACAAGTGAGCCCTACCACCTACTTTACCCACTAAAAAACCAGTGTAGCCCATTATTTCTAAATTATGAAATACTTCAATATTACACTTCAAAAAGCTCAGAATGATTGAAGGACTGCCGTGGAAAGCATGCTAAGAATAAAACTATTTTGCAATTACATTACTTAATAGCTACAGGGAAGTACTGATGTCTAGTGTTAATCCTTTGAAGTTCATTTAGAAGGAATGAACAAAAAAATCACAATATCCAAGGAATATGAAGATGAATATAGCCATAAATGTCTAATGGAACAAGTTAATTTTTGAAGCATGTCAACTGAATTCAGAGAGTTCAAACTAGGAGTGTGGTCCATTGAATGCAGAGGTGCAGCTGTGCCATCGCTGGAGTGAGGCTCTCTGGATTCTCATGGCTGCTTCCAAGGACAGGCACACTCAATTGTAAAACCAGAACCTCCATGCACCGAGACAGACAAAGGGCAAAGCAAGAAAGCTGGAAAAGACTGGAAGCAGTAGAGTGTGGATTAAGAGCTGAGCGTGTCCTGAAGGATGACTGACTTTTTCCTGGGCTCCCCCTGCCTTCTGCAGCAGGGGCTTTGTGTGTAACCCAGCTGTGTGGGGACTGTACACAACTGCATTTAGCACAGGTCTCCTTAGCACGGGTACGAGAAATCAGAGCTGAACCAGTCAGATGAAAATTTCTGAACCAACAGAGTATTTCTCCTGCTGAACTGGGAGTTTAAAATAATATTTTGAGAGGAGGGGAGTTGGAACTATTTCAGAGGAAACTGAGACAAGATGAAAGCAACATCAAAATGGGTTAAGCCGGACAACTAAAGGGTAATGTCAGCACAGTACTAATAAAGTAAATGCATTTATAAAACACAGCTTTGAACTTCTGAAGCCACAAGAAAGGCTCGATGATTTTTCCATAATAACAGCTTCTGACAAAAGCCTTTTACAGAAATTAAGTGACAAAGATTTAACCGATAAAAGTTTCAAGACTAAACTTCTTCTTCTCACAACAGAGTAATTAAACAAATTTCACCTGAAACTCAGAACCCATGAAAAAATACCCATGAAAAAATGCTAGTGACAGACCTAAAAGGGCTTGATATTTTTTATTGGAATAAATGTGTTGGTGAAGTAATTATCTTTTCTCCATCAGTTGCTTTTTTGATAAGAATTAGTTAAATTTCCCAACAATTTTCTATTTTTTCCCTTAAATTGAAACTTTACTTTGGTTCCAATCTCTTCCTCTGTCTCTGCTTCTGTCCGTTTAAAATTCCTTACCATGGCTACTACCACCATCTGTGGTGTTCAATAATTAAGTCTTTTATTTCAGATATTTTATATATTACAGCAGAAAAGAGCAATGAAACACTCTTCAGGGTAACTATCAGGAGAGACTCTGCTGTCCATCATCACATTTGCAGTATGCAAAAAAGACATATGCCAATTATTTTTGTCTGGACATACAGTCTGTTCCTATGCCTGAGAAATGGAAATTACCTTTGGTGCACACCTGAGGCTCTGAAAGATATCAGTGTTTCCTTTACGAATCTACATTTTGTGTGTAATGTATAATCAATTGTTCAGTTGCTGAAACATAACTTCCTTGTGCTCTGTGAGGAATGCATTTTAAAACATTCCTTACTTGGAAGTCACTGGATTAGGAAATCAGTACCTCCAGTTGGAGGCAAGTGGTCAACAATCATTCTTCTTTGCTTCCATTTTCCTGTAGCATTCATGCCACATTTTTAAGAGCTTGTTGAGTCTGACCCCAGGCAGCAGCTCAGACTCCCACAGCTGCTCACTCCCTCCCTCCCCCCTGGTGGGATGGGGGAGAGAATGACAAGGATATGAGTGAGAAAACTTCCTCCAGCTTTCCTTGCTCTGGACTGGGTCAGTTCAGCTGTCCTGGCTGTATCCCCTCACAGCTTCTCGTGCACCCTCAGCCCCTTTGCTGCTGGGGTTGGGTGAGGGGCAGAAAATCCCTTGGCTCTGTGTAAGTGCTTCTCAGTGATACCTGAAATATCCCCGAATTACCAGCGCTGTTTCCAGCACCACATTAGCTACTGTGAAGAAAATTAACAACCAAACCAGTACACAGCTGTTAAGAGACAAAATGGAGTTTCATTCCACCTGGTATCTGATTTTCTTAATGTGATGAAATACTACCCTTTTGTTCAGTTCATGTGCCACTGTTTTTATTCATTGGCCTGAAAAATTTGTCAGTAAACAGGATTAAAAGTTGTATAATTAGTAAGACAAAGATGCCAGAAGATGCAGATGTTAATACCCATTCAGAAATAGTTTGATTGTGTGGCTGATATTAAAAAAGTAACATGCTGGCTCCAGAGAACTCAGTAAAAATATAACTGTTGCCTTCAAAAGGCTTTGAACAATTTTGCAAACAAGCCAGCATAGGCTGCATGACCACTCCATTATGCATTTTTCTTCTCCTGATTTTCCCTGACATGAATTAGAGCCCTAGATTTCAGGGGTGACAACCTCCAGAGCATTAAAACAATCAAGGTCATAAAAACTTTGTTCTTTCGAATCACACTGTACAATAGGTTGCTGTGAAGGTAAACTATGTCCATTTACAATTTTTGCTTAAACTTCTGTGTACACTTTAATGGAGGCCCGGGATACATGATTGATGGTGATTGTACAATTTCTTTCCTGGCATTAATGAAAAAACAATCAGATCCCGCATCTTTCTACCTGTAACTGGGACACGGCTGTGCCAAAGATGTACATGTAGGTGCACTGAACAAGATTACTTTTTTCCTTAAGTACAGAGGTGGATGCCACCCACTGGCCTCTGTTCTCTCTTTATTATTGATAATTGGTCTCAATTATTGATAATTGTGAAAAACGAGAAGGGCCCAGGACACGCAGCGTGTGCAGAGGAGCTCACAGTCTCTGGTAATCACGTGGCACTGCCTGTTCTCTTCCTTGTACTTACTGTTACCTTGGGTCCCATCGCTGGCCAGAAAATAGGGGGATTAATAGAGGAACTAATAGGGATGGGACAACACAGGGAAGAAAGACAGACTGAGGACTTGAGCCTGATCTATTATGTCTTTGTCTGGAAGAAAATTCAATGTCACTACAGATTTGTTCTTAAAGATGAAACAATCTTCAATATAGCAACGGGCTTTTAGAAGCTCTATACATGATGTCATGCCTAAAATAAACCAGGACTTTTACCCACAGTAGAGGCATATTATAAAACTGCTTTTATTCAATTAAATGCAACACTTACCTGTTAGCCCAGCGGCTTCTGCTGATAAGAAGGCACTCCAGGATAGGAGGAAAAACAGACCTGTCTCCAACATAGGAAACTCACACAGCTTTGTAAATTTTGTCAAGTGCTAAAAGATTACTAAGGAAAAATAAAAACCCAACTGTTTTGTAAGCTTAAATTACCCCCAGTCTGATAAAGGATGAAAGAAAGCGAACTCCCCCACGATACTCATCTATACATGTTGAATTTGGGAAAAACTTCACAGCTTCTAACTTATCTGATGGAGGAAAATCCAGAGGAGATTTTAAAGTCAGGTATTTTAAGCACTTTTGTGGAGATTGAATTAATACCTAGCTGGTTGCATTTGATATTCTTTTTCCCAGAAAAAAGGAAAAGGAAATAATTTTGTCCAGTTTTATAAACAAAGTGGCATTTATTTACATTTTTGTGAATGCAAGAAAGATCTAAATCACTGATCTTTCTACAGTAGCATTTTATATGAACTGTAAAACACAAGAAAAAATACAGGGCAACAGACAGACCTTTCATTTCCAGCTTAGTTAAACTGACGGACTTGTCGGTCACACTGACATAATGTAGTGTTTCCCTTGTATTTTTGTGTAATTGCTGCCAGCCTGGAGTTCATAAGTAAGCTGCTGTACTTAATAAATTCAAATTTTAGCCTCAAAATACTTCAAAACACTTTTCTTAAAATATAAGTATTTACAAATAGGATGATAAAGGCCAAAGTCCTGCCTAATGTTAAATGTAAAAAAGAAATTTTTAGATTCTGACAAATGACATTTCCTGTCAATTTATGATTTTTCTGTTTGCTTGCAAACACTTGAGCCTAGAGTGAAAAGCTTCAGGCTCAAACTAAAGATGGTCAGTCTCAGATACTGCACATTATTTCCAACATATATAGATTTGCTCCCTGAAAACAAACCATAAAGGATATTAAAGCTGTGACAACAGCATAAGAGGATCCCATGGCAAATGATCCAGCAAAGATCCCCAGAAAATTTCCCACTGACAGGAAGAAAGCACCAGCATCAAAAGCATTAGGATTCTCCTTAGGACTGTAAATGGATATAGAGCTGAAAAGAAAACAAAGGGGTGGGGGAGAAGGAGAGAAAAAGGAATAACAAATTCAATCACATTGTAACAATTTTGGAATCAATAATTGAAAATGAACTGTTTTAGGCACTCAAAATGCAAAACAAGACTTCTCTGGGCTAATAGCAGATGAGAGCAAAACAGATGGAGACTGGGGAGAACCAATTTATTTTCAAGGTATCACACTGGAAATAGTTGACTGCCAGTCAGTAACACTTTTATACTAGAAGTGCCATAAACAATATTGTTTCCAGGCCAACAAAACATTAAAAGGTGGTAGGTGGGTAGGAAAACTGCAGGGAAGATAGATAACTTTGAATTATTTATTGGCCATATGTCCTCAGAGCCGTTACATATTTACAAATATCCTTGATAAAAAGTGCATCTCTGTGGCTGAGGTTCAAATGGGCGCCACAAATCACAGCAGGTACCACAAGTGCAGCAGCAATTTTGTCACAAACCACCAAATATTTCCCTTCACAACCAGAGCTGGAGCTGTAGCAAGAGCTCAGCCATAGCAAACCTTGTGGACAGAATGAATGTTGTCCCACAGTAGAAACTGCCACAGTTGTCCAAGGTCATCTCCTGTATCCCACCCCAGAGAGCAGCCACCATAAGTACTTTGGAATGGGAAAGGATGCCACCAAAGCCAAGGGGCTGTGCACCAAATAACTCTTTGGGCATCTCAGAGTTGTTATTTGTGACCAGTCCGTTATTACCCAGGACACCAGTAACCACACATATGTATGTATGTATGTCTTTTTTCTTGTTGAAATGTTATATTTTACAGAAACAAAACAGCTCTAAGCCTCACAAACTAAGCAACATTTTAGATCTTTGTGTTCTGTTGCTTTGAGTACTTTTATGATCCTTGTCAAAGAAAATGTGCTGAGCTTGGTCCTGGATTCTAGAACGCACCTTGGATTGGGTGAAAATGATAGGTATTTTAAGAATTAAAAATTTAGAATTTCTAAAATGTTGTGAATATTTTAAGCCTTTGGATATTAAGAATATGATCATTGCAGTCTGATGTTTTAAATTTGGAGATAAGGCCTAGAGTTGAAGTTCTGTATAAAGGATTTTCTAAACAGCTGCACTGAAATAACATGAAGATGTGAAAACAGTTCTCCTGCTTTCTGTCTGCAAAAACGGCACAAGGATTCTCAAGGCATATGTTGGAGCATCACAAATATGAGGGGTGAATGCTCATGTACTACAACAGAAGTAACTGAGGACTAAAATCTGTTATCTCCAGTTATACTGATTAGCACCATCACAAAATTAGTGAGATGATTTCTAGTGGAAAGTGCTATTGATACAAGGACACAAAATATTGGTAGCAGAGGAACTGCTAATCAGCAACATGTTGCTATCTAAATTTTCAGTCCTTTTTCAATTGTGACTTTCTTAGACCAGGGGATCTGTTATAATTCTTTGTTTCTCTTGCCTAAAAACTTGTAGGTGTGTCTTGACAGCAAAGCAGCCACTTGGTTCTTTGATGTTTGTCCCAGCCAAGTACACAGACTGCAGCTGCTGTCTGTTTCACTTAGTGAATTATAAATCAGGAAATGATCTTTTGTACCACTGGTGCTGTGGCCTGCATAAAGTGGTGAATTCAGAGAGGTCCTGAAATCAAGGAAAATGGTTCTATTAGAATGATGAGTATCTGACCATGGTAGGAATGCTCAGTAACAAAAGAGGTCTTGACATTGAGTGAAAATTTATTAGTCAAATGTAAGCTATAGTCAGTAAATGGCTTTCTATTGAGTATGCTAATCTTAGGGCAAGAAAAGTTGACTTTATTAAGACTGGTTAGGGTTACAGTTTGCCCTCCAATCTACCAACAGGTTTCAGGTATGAAGAAAACTAGAAGAAAGCATTGTTATTTCAGGAACAAATATGAAGTCACTCATTCGCACTGAGAAATTTTTCTACTCAGTGTGCCGCCCATGATTTTTTAAAAGCACCATAACACAACATATGCTCATTATGCTAACTGTAGTTTCAGGTCGAAATCTTTCCAGAACTCCTGTTTCCATGCAGCTCAAAGAGTATCTACTTCTACTTTTCATCTGGCATTATTCTGTACTAGAGCTATTTATTTTTCTGGATATGTTTCTTTTTAGCACTAACTTTTAATCCTTTCAAGCATCCAAAATCACTAATTTACCTGACAGTTTTTCTATATAAACTGCAATTTAACAGAACGGGATTTTATCCTGTTTATTCCAGTACTTTCTCCCAAACCAATTATTTGACCTGAAAACAAACTTGCAAAGTTTAACACTGGAAAGAACCATAATTAAAATTATAGTGCCTCTACTCTGCTTCCTTTTCCTTGGAGAGCAATTCAAGAGGCCTGCTGGCATGACCTGCCCTTTCTGGTATCTGCCCTCTGTACAAAGGGGTTGATTGCAGTTCATTAATAAGGAGCGCAGGAGAGTTTGATACTAAATTTCAAACTGTGTTTAGTTTTTAGAGGCTTTCTAAATGCTGAATTAGTTTAAGAAGAAAAAAAAGTGCGTTTATTTCTGTAAATTTGTATCAGAGGTGGATTAAGGGAGTCCTCAAAGTAAGTGCAGTAGAGAACTGTTTTCAGAGACTGATAAATGAACAGATTTAATGGCAAAGGCCTGCTTTATTTGCCACCCATAATGAGAAAGAGTGCAGGGATAGGAATGAGAGATTTTTGTTGGCTCCTCACTGAATGCTCAATATATGTATGTCACAGACACCCGTCCCAGTCCCTGCTACCTGTCTGTATGTGAGCTTGGTAACCTCTGCCTCTCCTTCTGGTTGGAGTCAGGAGCAATACTTTACTTCCTGGCTTGTTCTTATAAGGATTAGCCATCACTTTCTATATTACCAAGCTATTTAACAGATCTCTTTTTATTTCCATTTCTTATGTGTTTCCTTGAGCAAACAACATTGGACAGGGTCAAGTGCTTTCACAGCTTTCAAAAAAGGAAATATAAGCAATACTTATTTATACAATATATTGCAAGTTAGGGTAGTAGCTTTTGCTTGAAGCAGATGAAGGATTAACAGTTTGTGTCAGTTGCGCCACGCTAATCATTCCACTTCCCTCCCCTCATCTGTTAAGATCACTTCAGGATGAAAGCTCAGCATGACAAACACTTTCATTCTACACACTTTACAGGGATCTAATACTAGAGGTCTGTATGACAGAAGGGTTATTGCAATAGAAAGCATCCAGCCATGTTTCCAGTTACATCTTAATTGATTACTTTTTACATCTTCAGTTATTCTTAAGCAAAATCTCATTTATTCATAAGATCTTTTTCTTCCTCTTAAGTTTTCCCAGCCTATGAGTACAGCACAATGTATTTTCCTTGGAAAAAAGAAATAAAATGGAAAGCGTTTAGCATTACAGCAGAAATTTTTCAGTAATTCATGCAATTTTTTTGCGGAAAAATATGTTGTTGAGGTTAAATCTTGTATCCTACTTTTGTTTCTGTCCAAACCTGATGCGCAGAGGGGTAATGTGACGGCATCAAATAAAGAGATGTTAGTCAGCTTTAACTAGCAGAACAACATAAAGATTCTCCGTTTTGATATAAGCCAAAGTGATGCAACACCTGTATCGGGTGAATTTTAGAAAAACGCATTATGCTGAAGAAAATACATTCAAGCATCAGAAGGAAAAGGTGTGCAAACAGCAGGAAACTTCTAATAGAATTATATAGAATCAATTATTAGAAATAATCAGCAAACAGACTGTTTTGTTCCTGTCTTCCTCCTGTCTATTTGACCAACATGAAAATGAACAGCTTTGGAGAGGAACATTCCTTTCCACTGGCTAAGCCAAAGGGCTTCCTTCAGCCAAGTGCCCTTCTTCCTCCTTGCCACTTGAAGAGAATCAGGAACAATGTGAAGAAGAAAAAAATACCTGAAAATACAGGGAGGTCAGATGTTCCCTAAAATACCTTCACTGAATAAAGTGAGATCTCCCTCAGGCGAGAAATAATTATAGAACTACACGGTGATTTTATCAGCTGCTAATTAAGAAAAATAAAACAGGCCAGGAAAAAGTATTCTAGAGTTCAAGGTTATTTTTAAGAGGGAAAGAAGGTTATTTTTCCCGAGACTATGATTATACAGAAAAAGGTAGGTCAGTACAGCATGTTTGAAAACTTGAATCTTTCAGAGAAGTGGATTGGACCAAACAATTTCTGTTCCCACACAACTTTTTGACTGTATAGTTTTACTAAGAGTGTTGGAAGAAAGCCAAAAAGTCAGAGCTGTCATTTACCCACAATACGTGTTTGAACTAGAGGCCAGAAGTGAAAGCCCGTGCATGGCACCAGAGACCCACACCTTCTCTTGGCAAGTCTCAGGCAGGTAGAGCCTTCTTAGGCTTCCTCACAAAAGATCTCCTCACACAGGAAGAGCAAATAGATGAACTATAAAGATAAAAACAAATGAGGAAGTTTGGGATGTGACTGTGCCAAGCCAGTAAAAGCACATATGAGGCAGAGAAGCTTTGCAGGCAGTTAAGGCAAAGAAGAGACACACCAGAGCAGGAAGGCTTAAGGACTAGCAGAAGCAGCCAATTTTAACAGTTTTGAAGCAAATGTATGGGGATCTTCTAGACAAAAATGTCAAACAACAAACAAACTTACTGTGTTTTTCAGATGTGTTAAAACAGTGATCAATACATTAAAAGAACACAGAGGTGTCTTTTGTACATCCGTCTGTATAAAGGAATCTGTCTCCATGGAATTTGGAGACAATATTTGGAAATTTTTAGATGTTTAAGGTTCCTGAGACAGAGAGTTTGCAGAAATATAGATATTAAGCTTTCTGTTTATATAAAGCTTTATATAAGAGCNTGAACCTTCATCACGGATACCCAAAATTTTATTCTCGTTGGCAATATAGCACATCATGGTTTTTATTCCACTTATAGACTAGTTTCAACACACTGCTACTAGTATTACTGCTTTTAATTCTAGAAAAAGGTCTAGCAGTTGTTTTAGAAACTATTTTCTATCTGAGCTTACAATCTGTTTCTTTTTCTCAGTGTCATGGTTTATTTTCTTCCTTTTTCTCTGACCGTAGTTTGTTCCTTTGTAGGCTTTTCCAGACTTTCTAAAATACTAGAGGACATTTTACCTTGATTACTTTAAACCAAGCTAACACTTGCAGTTGTTGTATATGAGCTTTTATTGTTTTTACACTGGTAACTATTTTCAGTTTCTTCTGTGTCCAGGCCTGAGCTGACTCAGAGCAGCTTGTCAGAGAAAACAACAAATAGTTTGTGTTGTTCCAGGTAGACTTTCCCTAATGCAGATCTTTGTTCTCATCTACCCCCAAACATCAGGGACTGCAGAAAATCTGTCATTCTCCCTCTTCCTCCTCTGTCTCCCAACACATTATCCTTAGCAAGTCTGCTCTACCTCCTTAGCGAACCTTGGAAACCATCTACCCTGGTGATCCCATTCTTGCCCTAAAATTCTACCACCTTTGCCATAAAAGCACCTGGTATCTCACCCACCTGGACAGGGTTGAACTCAGCTTCCCTGGTGGCCAGAAAAAACTTTGCAAGTCCCTGCTGGCAGAGGTGCTGGACACCCTGCATCCTTCTGATCCTGCTCAGAACTTGCCCACTACAGGGCCGCAGTCACTACAGCCTCGTAGAAAGGAGACATGGGATGATAGTTTTGACAATGAGTAATGACTTAATAGGCCTGCAGGTAGAGCAATTTCAAGCCTAACATCATCTCTGATCTGGTGTGGAGGCTCTCTACCCCAGTGCATCTGAGAAATGGTGTGCACTGTCATCTGTACAAGTATCTTAGCTTCTCATTACCTTGTTCCAACCTGTTTTTACCTTTGACAGAAAGAAATCCTGATGAACAGCAACATGGGCTTAAAGTCTATGTAAAAGAAAACTAAGGCTTTAATAGTAAAATATGTGTGCATATCTCCGAGGCTCGGCATAGGAATGTTTCATTCTCAAATGACTGCTATTGCTTCTAAATGTCTAATTTTCATAAATCCATTTGGAAATATCACAGTCACAGTGACAACTCTTTCCTGTCCCATATCTTCGAGAGGAATGAAGCACATCAGCAGAAAACAGATGGCTGATAGTGGGTTGTCTGTGGCAGCATGTGCTGCATTCTGTGTTATGTGTCTGCCTGTCCTTACTTACGAGCTGATGATATCAAAAGGCACATAATTTACACATTCTTGTGCCTGAAAATATGATCCTTTCTCATTTGGATATCAGAACTGTAATCCAGCTCACTGTTAAATTCCCATTCTTTTTAAACCTTGCATGAAGAGGAATGGCCTGTGTGTTTGTAGAGCAGCTTGAAGTCTGTCCTCCCAGTTAGGGAGATTTTAGTGGCTTCAGCAACTGGGAAGATGCACATAGTGCTAAGAAAGTACAAACAAAGAATCAACCACCGAGGAAGAGATAAAAGCACAAATAAATTATTATTGTATTAATACAAAGACCTGGACTTCTCCCCTGCCTGCATCTCTCTGTAACCACCTAAGCTTATGCAAAATAGAACTTACAAGGTAGAACAGTACCATAAAAATTACACATTTTTTCTGCAAAGAAAACATGACTGTAAAAGTGACAAACCATCAACTCTCTGAGTTAACAACAAACAATAACAAGGAACAAATTCTTCAGTCAATATCTTTAAGGAAAAATGAAAGAGTTTTCTATTTTATTTGAACCCAATCTGCTGTATGATGCTAATTGAGCCATAAGAGGAATTAGATGTGTTGTATGTATTAACACTCTTGCTGGTCCATGTTCCCAAGCAATATTTTTGCCTCTCCACCCCTGCCACTGGAGATGGGAGCGATCATCCAATCCCAGCTCTTGCACCACTAGACCCACTAGCCAAACTTGTAACATGATCTAAAGATCTCTATTTCTCTGATAATAATGGGAAGCACTTTTCTTCATATACAGCTACATCTTTATCTCCTACTAGCTCTACATTATTCTTCTTCATTATAGCATTCTTCACCTTTGTGTTATCTTTCAATTTTTCACTTGTGAGCCACTAGTCTCCGAAGTTACTTAGAAAAGAGCTGAAAAATATTTATCAGAAACATTTACACAACCTTCCCTTTATGTGACAGTTCTTTCCATTAGTGCGGGGAGATAAGACCCTGGAATAAAGATTTTCTGTGAAAATGATATATCTCTCTTGAAAGCCAAAAATTGAATTAATGTGCAATTGCAAGTGTTATGTCAGCATAGGCAAGTTTAATGTGCTCCTGGAGGCCTAATTCGATCCACGCCTCAGGTTTATTTGCACAAAAGTGCCAAATGTGAAACTATGGGACTTCATTTACTCTACAAACAGAGTGCAAGGAATAAAGCATCAGAGCACATTCACAAGACACTGACTGATGTGTCCATAAGGGGTAGGGAAGGTGATTACTGGAGGAATAGGTAGTCTTAATTAAACTCCACTTTTTGTACTAAAATTTTTGGGATAACTCAAGGATGGAGTAACAAAGCCTTTCAACTACCCTTGTCTTTTACAGTCACTTCATTCCTGCAAACAAATTTTACATTTATCTACGTCAATTGAACTCCACCTGCCTGCTGACAAAATGATGCAGGCTGGTAGTTGCCTGCACAGAGCATTAGAACACTACAGAAGATTACCAGGAAATCACTGTGATTTACTGTCATCATGCTCTAGAGGAGAAACTGCCTCAAATTACTCATCATTACAGTGATGAGTATCTGAAGTAACTCCGCTGATTCAGTGCAGTTGTTCTAGCTGTACACTGGTATTACAAAAAAAGCAGGACATGACCCAAACACTTTAAGGAAGGTTTAAAGCTGCCTGGTTAGCCATGTAAAATCCTTTGTTCTTATGGGCAACTAGCAGACATTAAACAGAAAGAGTTTCCACTAAACCTTTATTAAGTAATAATTTTCTTAGAATCACAGAGCCCATGATTATGTTCAGGAGCAGTTTAATATTGAAACAACAGAAAATGATGTATATTTTACACCGATAGTATTCCCTTCATTTAGGATTTGAGTTATCATCATAACACTGCAGGAGAACCCACTAGACCCGTGTGCACTCTGAAATACCCAGGGATGAATAGCAGCATTTCCTTTGTAATAACAGCTGCTTCTTATCCTTCACAAATGCATAGTCTTACTCACCTTACACTCCTCCAGGGTTTAAACCCAACTTTTCCCTGAGATTTAGTTGGTTAAACAGTACAAAAATACACTGTAATCTTCTCTGAAATCCCCTTGAATGAATGGGAAGAAAGGAGTGAGGGGCAATATCAGACTGCTTAGCTGACCAATGGAAGAACATATACAACAAGTTCTTGTTTAATATTCAAAGAATCTTTTTCTTCTGTGACCTCTGCTTATGAAAATCCCGAGACTGACGTGTTCAAGGGTGGTGCATCCTATGTCTTTTCACAGACAACATTCCAAATTGAGAGGGACCCTGTCTGTACACAGCTCAGTACTCCCAGAGGCAGTGAGAGGAAGCTCTAAGTGCCAGTCCTCCTCACCTCGGGGAAAACAGACTCTTCTCTCTGCTTCTCCCCTCTTGTCAGTGAGACAGGAAAGGACCCCGTTCTTACCACTGGTCTGTCCCATGTAACTGCCCTGCTTGAAGTGTAACAGCGGGTGTAAAGCTTACCTAGGAATGTTGAAGAGGAAGGGCATAACTGGGACCATGCTTTTGGGAATATGCTACAAAGAATTGAGAGGTGAAGTGAGAAAGCAGGAAAAAGAAAATTATCTTTGTGATTTCTACCATATGTCAGTTTTATATTCTACCAGTCATATATTCTACCAGATCTCATTAAAAAAATATAACATACGAATTTTATGCTTTCATAGATTTCTCTCAGGTACGAGGTGTAATTTTGTTTTTTCTTTTGTTTTTCCTCTGTTACCTCCCCGAAATAAATTGTCCATGACACAGAAGTAATTTAATGAAGTCAGATTATATGATAATTGCTTGCAACAAACCTTGAGCTTAGTAAGTATGGGTACTCTTTGTCTTTTAAGAAATTTTTAAGCTACTGTTTGTGTTTAAATTATTATGTGCTGCTGGAGGATGCAGGTAGTCCCTGGAGGAAATGGACAGTCTACTGCCGATACTATGGGGCTGTGCCAAATTTCTGGCCTATCAACAGCCTTGGGCTTTTTCACTTCCAGCATGTCTTCTGTCAGAGGTTAAGAAAGGAGCCTCTGGTCTACTGCCTTCACTGAACTTCAGCATCTTTAGGAGCTTCTGAACTGAGCAGTACAGTGCGGGGCCTGATGCTGCATGTAATTGATAAAGATAAGGTACACTGAATCCCACAAAAATTAGAGTGGAAGGAGTATGAAAGTCTGTCTGTATGAAAGTTTTTTCTATTTCAGTGTTCTACCCAACTCTGCCTAAGACTTTCTAATAATCCTTGGTATGTGGTATATCATCCCTGTATAGTCTGTGCATGAAAAACAGAGTCTTTCATAGTCAGAAGTGGGTTAAATAAGAAAGATCTACATTTCATGTAGCTTTTTAATATCTGGAGTACAATTTGTCTATCTCCTACCCAGATTCTTGGAGGTATTTTTTTTTAAAAGGATTAATGCTCCAAGAAATATTGTCAATAGATGCAAACAAAATGATCCACATGATTTCTAATGTGGCCAGACCATAAATTAGATGACCCTACCTCAGTCCTGACTTGGAACAACATAACCTTGAGGCTGGTGCCAAATATCCCTCTTTGGCCACATTTTACTCGGGAGAACAGTTCCCTTCTCTCAGGTAACACAGAGCAGTGCAAGGGATAGGAAGGGCAGAACAGTTTGCCTGGAACTGTTTTGTGTTAGCACTGCAAGCTGCCTATGGAGTTTTCCGTTGCACTAGTCATTAGCACTCCTCAAGGACTGGTCACATCATTTTTTCCCCCCGTGAAGATGCACCCTGTGTTCTCAGTTGTCTGTTTCTGCGCTGCAGCTGAGAACATAGCTGCTACGGGAATGAGATTTTTAGAGCTCCATACCCCTATCGAGTTTTCCATGCGCCCACCAAACAGTTGATAACTTTTGCCTCTTGCTAATCTGGATTTGAGATGAGCCAGTAATCTAAAGAAGAAAATCTTTTTAATCTCCTGAGCTGTTCAATCCCACCTACATTTCATTATTGAAAATATTTTCTATATTTTTCTTTTAAAAATTGGAACAGCTAGGGAAAAATGACTCAAGCATTGTCTGAATGAAATGCTATCCTGATAACAAAGCTTCTCTCACAAATATTAGTTCCACTTCTATTGCTTTATAATAAATGGTTGCAGCTGTTGCCATGGCAGTTTTAATTTTTAAAAATGTATCCAACTGAAGACAAGAAATGCAGCCGTTGTTATGAGAAAGCCTAAAATAAATCCAGATGTGAATTGTATGATCTAGTGTTGGCAGTAATAATGTCAGAAACAAAACACGTTATATGTTTTGTTTTCTTGACATACTGGAGTTTAGGATGGGAATTTAGGCATATTCTGAATTGTAAGTCTCTGTTCCTGATCCAAATACAGCAAATAAACAGAATGAAATTTCACCTTAGGGAGAGGCACTTCACTTGCTAGAAAAGCTGGTCAGCCTTGCATAGAGAATGGCAGTAATACTCCTGCAGGAGAAAGGTGGGCCTCAAGCTCTCCTCATTTACCTTTCTGCTAATATGCTAACATTTTATTTTTTATGGCTTAACAAAAAGAAAAATCCCAGCCATAGTAGAAATCTTAAAATTGCAATATTACCTATTGCTTACTACCTTATCACTCTATAGCCTGAAGTTCTTTAAACTGTTATATCTTTAATATTAGAACATTAAAACAAAATTCCTGGACAGTGCTCTAGAAAGAAAGCATAATCCAACAAGTTCCAGTACATGAACTAATAGTTATCCACTGGAAAAATCCACTGTGCTGGGAAGGTAAATAGTCCATTTAAGTCTCTTGGGAAAAAAATATTTAAAGATAGAATTTCTGTGAAGGTGATAGAAAAATAGGTCCAGACTTATTTGAGCTTTACCTCTGGTAAATGCTGACTGAAAAGCAATAGTTCAAAGCACGAGCAGAGAGGTGTTTAGAGGCAGCCTGTGCAGTCTGACAGGGAATGGGACTCAGGCAGGATGGCAGATGGGCCGAGAAGTGGCTGTGCATCCGTCTTGTACCTTTTCTCCTTGCCTTGGAACTGCAAAGGCTGCTTTGTCTGAAGCCCTTCTAAACTGTAGCTGGCTCTCCACAGCCTCGGGGGTTCATTTCAGCAGCTTGGGGCTGCTGAGAACAGAGATGGGGCTGCTGAACCTTGTGGAAATTTGTTTGCTCAAGCGTTAAGTCAGTGCTGATTATGACACCTGCCAATACTGCCTGGCAATCTGGAGGATTACTGAACTTCACTCATGGTAAAATTAAACAAAGAGAGGGAATCACCGCTTAGGCAGGGAAGTTGATGTGGACAGAATTTCAGTCCCAAATTCTAAGGCAATCAAAATAATAAAACATTCTTTTTATCCTTAAGGATTACAGAGAGAAGAGAAAACAAGAAAACACACAGAAATACACACTCATACAGTCATTCTCTGTATCTGACTTCCATCTTTGGGGATATTTTACTCAAAATAATTGGAAGTCTGTATTTTTTTATCCTTTGTACAGGAGTTTCAAATGATAAGTCACCTTTAGGCCTTGCTACATAAACATACAGCACTTGAAGAAAATCTAAAAGTTAATGGGAATCTTGAAAATAATCTGGATAATAAAATCCTACCCACCCCAATTTCCAAAACATAAATCACTTGATCAAAGAGACCTAATACCAAATATACTGGATGAGTTTTTGCTTTGATAAGAATGCATTATTCGTAAGTACACATGCTAAGGCTTTTGGACACAACTGCCAACCGATCGTGAATAATTCCTCAGTGCTAAGATTGAAAGAGTTAAGGAACATCTTCCTTTGTTAAAATTAAGGTATAAGCTATTGGCCTATCCAATGCACTGTGAAAAATCTCACAGAAATGATAGGCAGCCAAACAGACCATTTTCCCTTCTGGCTTTGTAAAGACTCTATTGATTTATGGATAAACATGTAGTATAACACATTAATGTCCACCACTTAGGTTAAAAATAAATACTTTCCCTAGTCAGGAAGTTCTATGAGGCTTAAGCACAGCTATTAATAAGAGGAAAATAATTCTGCCTAGCTTCATTACTCTCATAATTACTAGAACATACGAGTCTTGCCTCAGAAACTTTTGCATTCATTTCACCCTAAGAGTGCACCATGAAAACACTCTCTAGGCTATGGACTAAGTCCCACTAATGCTAGACATAGGATGTAAAACTGTGAACATCCTATAATGAGGGTTTAGAAATACCTTTAACCTTACTCTCTAGGAATAAAAATACTGTAATAAAGAATATGTACACTGTTAAATGGTTCAGGAGGCTGAAATTTTCTTCAGGGATATTTTCACCTAGCTGTAACCCTCTCCCAGTGTGTCTGAGGTAGGGAACAGCAGCCTGCTAGGCACTCTATTATTCTCATTTCTTTCACTACCGTTTCTGGCTGTGCTTGCTACAGGTCAGTAGAACAATGTGGAAAGAAAGAACTGTTTTCTTTTAAGTGAAAATAAAGTAAATGTTAAGTGAATGGGGATACAAAATGAAAATACTTTAAAGTCTGACAACTATATCACTTTTGTGAGATTTTGTAATGGAGAAATTGCTAATGGAAAAATGTGACTATCAGTTTATTCAATGTATTGTTGGGATACTACTTTGTTCAAAGTTTTAATTGTATTTAAACCTTCCTTTTCAAAATCCAAATTCTGGTGTCACTATATCTCCCCAGAAATGTGCTGAACTTTCATTAGGAGTCCAAATAACATACACATATGTATATTACATTCAGATTGTGTAGATCATTATAATTAGCAATTAGTTAGGGAACATCAAAGTTCCAAATGCATTAAGACCAAACTGATAAAAAGACTGGATGTCTTTCCTTGGTACAATGGTCTTTACAGGGAATGCTCGTAAGTCCCATTGCACGAAAAACAGTAGAAATGAACCAGCTCTGTCACACTGAGCTCTCTCAGGTCCACTTGCACAAGTGCTGCCCTGAGTCTTTCCTGTCTCTGTCACAGCTTGTGACTTTGCCAAAATGCCACCATTGAGGCTACATTGCCATGCTGCATTTGCAATTTCCATGAAGATTTTTTTTCTCTTTCATTTTTTTTTCTTTTTTTCCCCCTCCCTCTAAATTGGCATTCTGCAGATGCCAATTATAGAGAGAATACCTTTGTGCTTATCTTGGACAGAAACCTTACAGCCACATAATTACAAAGCTTTCTCACTGTACCACTTTGAAATTCAGACTTGTCATTTCTGAGGGGAGGAAAGAGGAAATTACCCATCTGTTTCCTACATATCTTTCGCCCTTGTGAAAATGTGACAAAATTATGCAAATTTTTAAAGGTTTCTGAAATGTTTAGTTGACAAATCTCAGTGGAGATTTGATAAACTTCATCAACTAAAAATCGTGTTTTTTCCCTGCAACTGCTGGTCCCCAGACGCAGCCAGCTGCTGTCCCCAGTCTTCAGAACTGACCATCGCATCACCCCTCTTGTCCTCGTTACCTTCTCTGTTGCAATGTAATAAGAAGGATAGTGAAGAGGTGCTTGCACCAGAAATGAAGTCAGGGTCTCTCTTGGCTTTACGGTATGAAGGAGGTTGGAGTTTACAGTCCTAGATTATCTCTAGAAATAATTTCTTTCTATTTCTGATGGGAGACCTAGGTGAGTGCAACAGAAGTGGTGGAGTAGGTCACGCAGTACAGAGGAATGGGTGGAGCGAGATGGTGACCATTGTCTTGTGAAAAGATAAAGGAGAGAGAAGAATAAGATTGAGACCAATAAAAAAGCAAGTGGAAACAAGGAGAGAGTGGAGCTCTGTAACCATTGGAATAAATTCTAAGAATAGAAATTTGCTGAGTCTCATCATTTAAGTAGCTGTGAAGCGCAGTAACTAGAGGTTTGCAGTCACTCCTGCTGTGCCTGGCACTGAAGGAAGGCAGCTGATGCTACTGTTATCAATTATTCTCTTTGCTCAAGTGACAGGAGTATATCCTGAAACCATTAAGGTTCCTAGTCCAAAAGGTGAAACATGCACTCTGAAATGATGTCTTGGGTATGGAGAGTGGGGGGGTTTCTGCATAAGGAAAAATAAACTTAAAAAGTACATTTGATTAAAATGTTTACAAAAGGCACTCAGCAATTTTTCCTTTGTAAGATATGAAAATTTTTGGGCATTTTGTAACTTTTGAGTATTTGATAACATTTGCATTATTTTGATGTGCTTTATGGACAGTTCCCCATGCACACAGAAATATATATATATATATATATATATATTTGCACATATGCATGTGCAAAAGAATTTCATGGAGAGTTATGTCAGCTCTAACAGCCTCACTAGCTTAAGGATTTGAGTCTTAAAAGATCAAGGCTTGCAGCAGGAAGTGGTTTACCTGATACTGTTGGGAAAAAAAAAAAGGCTTGGAGCGGGTCAGAATGATGAAATTCAAACTGAACTGTAGCACAGAGTTCTGGAGAGGTTCACAGAGGGATCACAAGAGACATCAGTCTTCCCTGATGTTCCTGGGTAGCCACAGGAAATAGTCCATTCTCCCACAGTAGGAATGGGTTCTTCCTTCATGTAATCATAACCTGATTTCCAAAGAATAACAGAATTTTTGTGGAGTATCCTGTTGCAACAAACTCTCTATCTCTTTGAGACAGCCATGCTCTCCAGTACTGTATTTTTGGGAAGGATTTGGGCAGTGAATAGGTATTGGTGGCTACCCCACAAATGAAATGGCGGAAAGATCTCCCTCACCTTTCTGACACACGCTTCCTCTGTCTTCCCTGCCAGGAACATGAAACATATGTTGATTTATTGCAAGAACCAGACAGACCCTTACATGCAGTACTTCATCCAGAGAGGATGAAATGAGCTTTCTTTTGGAACACTTCAAGAGAAATAATATCAATACTATAATTTTTAACTAAAAGGGAGTTGTCTCTGTAAGTAGAATTAGACTCTGTATGTAATTATCTTGCTCTCACGAAAAATCTGTCTTATTCACTAGCGAAAGGTTATTTGGACAAGAAAAAACATCTGGAAGAGCTCAAAACCCAGGCTGACTTGTACCAGGGTGTACTTCAGCTCTGAAGAGTTCCTAATGGAAATCTCTGAAATAAAGAAGCTTTGATGCCAGTTTGATCATTTGTAGGGAAAGTGTAACTAAACAATTGCCACTTAGATGTGATTTGCAAGGACTGCAAGCAGCATTCTTAATTCTGGACTTAAAACTTATTGTCTGTGTATAAGTGGACAGAGATACCTGCAGCTACTCTGATTTGATTGGGTCTGACAAGTACAGACATTCCCAGCTGATTTGAGCTAAGCTATATCTTCGTACATCCCTGAGGGCAATCTCCCTAACACTGCTCACTGAAATCTACTCTAGCTTACCAGTCTGCAACTGAAGGCTGCCTACTTAAATAAATTGCATAGACAAAGCAGTGCCAATTACAGAACTGTAGTGGGCTGACCCTGGCTGGAGGACAGGTGCCCACCCAGCCACTCCATCACTCCCTCCTCTTCAGGATGTGGTGGGGGGAAGAAAATAAGATGGAAAAAAGCTCAGGAGTGAAGATAAAGGCACATTAATGAAGCAAAAGCTGTGTGTGAAAGCAAAGGAAAACGAAAGTTTTATTCTCTGCTTCCCATTGGTGGATGACGCTCAGCCAAGTACGTGTAGCAGTTGCTCTGTAAGATAAATGCAGTAACATTTCTCTGCCCCGTCCTCCTTTCTCTTAGCTTTTATTGCTGAGCACATCATATGGTATGGAATATCCCTTTGGTCATTTTGGGTCAGTTGTCCTGGCTGTGTCCTCTCCCAGGACTTGCCCACCTCCTACCACTGGGATGCTGGAGAGACCGCGCTGATGCTGTGCCAGCACTGCTCAGCTGCAGCCCAAACACTGCTGAGTTATCATCACCTTTCCAGCTCCCAGTGCAGAGCACAGCTCTGTGAGGGCTGCTGGGGGGAAATGAACTGCAGCTCAGACAGACCCAGCACCACAGAGAGTAAGACTTTTAGCATATATTAACTAGATTGAAGTGAAATTTTAATATAGCAGTAATATTGAAAAAAGGTATATGAAATACTGAAATGTAAAAAAAATCGAGGAGTGAGAATTACCTCCTGAAAACATTCTGTTCTGAGTGCCCATTTTCATACTGAAATTCCAGCTTTAACAAGCATTACAGAATTTCAACAGCATTTTTTCCTCTGATTTAAGCATAACACTGGTCTGTACAGTAAAACTCATGGAGAAAAAAAGAGGAAGTTTTATTAAGCAAGGATACAAACATTTAATGTGGGATTTCCTCTATTCTGGGAAAGAAGCTTTTTAAAGTTCCTGCTAATAGCAAGTTTGGTTAGTATCCCAGTGCTCACATGTCCTGTTCCAGATGGTCAGTGATGTGAAACTATAATTATCATAAACAAAATAAGCTGGGACTAAACCTTCCCTCAAAGGTAAAAAGAGCAGATGGACAACCATAATTTCATTATTATAGAAATAATAGAGAAAAAGAACTCCTCATCTACCTTTTAAAATCATTCACTAACTTGTTGCACAGTTAACTCCTTGCTCTATTAATTTATAAATTACTCTGTTATTTCACTGTTGAATTGTTGCTTGGTATATAAGCCTTTCCAACAATATTGGGAATAGTAGCCAAATTCATCTTGTTCTAAAGGGAACCAGTAAGTGAAATGATTGGGCTGAGCTTTCATCCAGCATTTTGTTTGCTTTCAGGTTTTCAGGGGATTCTATTTTATTCTCCTCCACAATGTTACAGACATCCCTCCTCAGGAATCTGTGGCAATAAAATCACCAATAGTATTTATCTGGAACGAGGCAAGGCCTGTATCCAGAGATCCAGTTAGTCATTTGTCCAGAATTGTAGGTCACAGACACTGAAATCCCTGACTGAATATTTGTCAAGGATTCAAGTCAGTGTCATGCAAGTCAGTACCATGGAGCAGCTCTCCCTGTGCCTGTTGGGTTCCAGTGCTGGTCTTTGAGCTATAATTTCTAGGTCAGCTTTTGCAAAGGAAACTCCTCATCTGAACCTGCCACTGCTCAAACTGAGCTCATACAGGCCTCAGTCCCTCCAGGTCTGCCCAACCAGTGAATGTAACGATAGCTACCAAGAAAGGGTCTGAGAACAACCCCCTGTATTTCTGGCAGAATTTCATTCCTTTCTGAATTTAGATTCACTGCCTGATTGCAGCATATCACTCTTTAGCATTGGCTATTCTAATTCCTATTCTGATGCCAGTTTTCTACAGTTCAGGAGTAGATTTTGATGTACTACTTAAGGATTTCAATATAGACATTCATAATAAAATAATATAAAACTGCAAAATTGCATCAGAGAAAGATAATCAGGTTTTCCTCTGCATCCCTATGAGTAAACAAGCTTTTCCTCTCTCTAAAGAGTCCTAGCTACAGGTTTATGCATCACTGTCATGATCTGTAGTTACACAATGTGCCTTGTCTTTGTTTCTTACTTCTTTTTCCTTGCCATGCCTTCACAATGTCCATTTGTTGCTTTCACCAGCTCATTTTCTTACATCTTCATTTCACCATCTCTTCTCACACTTAGAAATCTATTTTCTTTAAACAGGAAAATGCTGCATGTGTTGATACTTTTTACCTTTCTGTCACCTGTCTGGTTGCACAGGTGCTTTTATTTCCATCTTTCCTTCCTGGGAAGGCTCTGTGCATGCTTTGCACAGTAATTGGCAAGGAATGAGGCTTTTATCCTTTTGAAAATGAATTACCTAGGCTGAAGAGTTCTATGTGTAGGTACACTAAAGCTATTAACTGTGTGTGCATGAGGGCTCACTTATGCATAGAAGTGGCTTTTTACACTACTTCTTATGTACTGATATGCCTAGGATGTGTGAATAACATCTTGTCTGCACTCAGATACATGTTGAAAATAAATAGAACTTAAAAGAGTTTCTTTTTCTCTCTGGTGGCTGAGATAGTATAGTAAAAGACACTAAGAAGTTGCATAAATTCAGAGTTTAAAAAGTGGCTAAAAATATAAGTGCTATAGAGAAAGCAGCATTCTTTGTTTTCTTATGTGGTGACTCACTACTTTTTGCCATTTGCTAATTGTGCCTAACAAATCTCAGCATGAGGTAGAGATTCAGGCTGACGGAGTTCTTTGTGTTCTTAGACTGAACAAACTCCCAGTTACCTACCGGTGGGAAGGAAACTGAAACAAAGGATTAGGTAAGAGAAAAGTCTTTGTTTCTTAATTGATACACATGAAACAAAAGGTTTTGACATAGTACATATGGGAAGCCCATGATGTCACTTTTAAAGGCCACTTTCTGAATATAACTGCAGTTTGTGGGAAAAATATGATGTGAGAACATTCAGATGTCTTTCCTCTGCAAAATTCGTTATTCAGTGTGCTCAGGGATCAAAGCGTGGTAAAAACTATACAGAATAATGCTTTAAAAATGGAAGGGCAAAGGATCAAAATTAGAGACAGTCCACAACAAAAGAAAAAAGAAAAATATAATCATAAAGGGAGCTTCATATGTACTGAGATATGCATCAAGGAGACACCCATCATAACTTTCAATGCCAATATTATTTCCTGCAACTCCCAGTTCCCAACTTAATTATTCAGCAGCATAGTTACAATATCTGTTCCTGTCCTTTTCAGAACTGCTGATTTTAATATATAATACACAAGGAATAACAATTAGAAATTGTGAAAAGTGGGGAAGTAACACTTGCAGATAACGGACAGTTACCTCAAGGGGCCAATGACCACATGACACATAGCCTGAATATTTGTAATTGCATTTGATTTAGCATCAAGTATTTTTTGAGCGAAGAAGATGTACTATGACCTGAATTGGTACATGCTCATCCTGGAAATATTTCAGAAGAACCATGAAACTACTTTTACCAGGATTTTCCTCAGTCAGTATTCTGGAAAACAAAGTATGTAGGAAATATTTGTGGATAATAAGTCATATGGGTTTTGCTGGGTAAAAGCAGACTTGTTTAGTAATATAATAAGTAAGGCTCTGCATTTTACTCAAATACTTTGAATTCTTGATGTTTATCTTCTATGAGAATTCTCACAAATTCTTATTAAAAGGAGAATTTTACCTTAATTATGAAAAGTTGTAAGGAACTCTGGAAGTCATTTCTATAGGAGAAAATCCTTGTTCCATCTCCCATGCCCTTGCTTAGAGAGGCCCTTGTGTTTGTGAGCTCTCCCAGATGCACAACAGCTTGTCAGCCTTCCTGCAGCCACTGCTGTCAATCTGAGTCACAGTGATCCCTCCTGCACGGCTTATCTTAAAATAGCACACTGTAAATGAAATCTTGCAATTATCACAAACACTCAGGTGTTTGGTGTGGCAGGATGGCCAGAGGAGGGTTGTTAAACTGGCCTGGAGAACTTTTGTCCTTGGTTAGTATTTTTTGAGGGCAACTGGCCGCTGTCTGTGCACACCCTTGCAGCAACACACAGCTCGTGTGACTTGTTAAATCCATAGGAAAAATGCAGGGGTAGCTGGTCATGCTGCTGTCCTTCTTGAACTAAATGATAAACAGCACAGGAAAAATAGAGATTGGAGGGAGAAGCTGAAAGAAAGGAGAGAGATCAATCTAAGCCCTTGTTGGCAGAAAGCCATACTGCCTTCACCTTGCCAAATTGCCACCTCCAGCCATAAGGGCCTTCTCTCTTTTCTCTTCCTGCCTCGTCCTGCAGTGAGTCACTCCTGCAGGCATTGTCTTTCTTATTCTGTTAGATAATGAAAGACAATGTGTATTTTCATATTCTATTTTTCTGGTTATCATTATGTAGTGTACTAAATTACTTACTATTGCTTCTCCAGATTTGTAAACATTATTCTCACACCTTTTTAAATAGACTTCTATTGCTGTAATTATGAACATGTTGTGTTTGCACACAATGATAGGGTTTGGAGGAAAAAAATAGCTGTTCTTTTGCAGTGATGGAAAAACAATTTTCTTCATTTAAACTCAGGTTGGTTTAGTAGGGTGGTAATGACTGAAGCTGACATTATTAACAGTATATCTTTACTTAAAATGCTACAGGAAGATTGTATTGGGTTGCAGAAGCATTGTATTTGTGCAGAAGCTGATTACTTAAGCCAAAAAGTAATGAAATGTGAAAGTCATGGTGCCATGTATTCTCTTGTCTCTACAAATGACTACAGAAATCAGAGTATCAGTCACAGTGAATATACATAAATATACATCAGTTTTCCAGTGACAAAAGATTCTACAGTAAAGATTTGTAATGTCATACAGCAAAGAAAACATGAGAAGGAGATAGGCTGAGGTGCATAACCTAAACTTGAGTACTGCGAAGAGTAAAATTTAGATACTCATGAATCATATACTGGAATACTGATGGAACTGGAATCTGACGGTGCTTTTAGATTTGTTCTCAGTGGAGTTGCTCCTTTGGGAGATCCGTGTGCTTTGGTATCAGGGTGACTGAAAACTAGAGAGACTTAAAATATTCTGGGTTCCCTTGAGTTGCTTGGAGACTTACTGTTCCTCGTCTGGGAACCTTGCACTAACAGATGAAGAGTCTAAATTAGCTGAAAATGTCTAGGCTGTTATTAAACAATGCCAAGGGAGAGAGATAAAAATCCCAGACTTATTGCCACCTACACACTTCCATACAATTCTAATAGCTGCTTCAATGCTTTTCTCTCTGTTCTCTCTACCGAGTTGTCTGGCCTTTGCTTAGTTTTCCTTTTGTGCATTTTATTATCTAATGTACGAGATGCTCTCCGAAGTGACACACTCCAGCCCCAGTCCCTGGTGGGACAGCCACGCTGTATCTAGTCGTGAACTGCTCTGCTCAGACACTTGACAGTGTTTGAAAATATTGCTCTTGCTCTGAAAACAGTGTGAGGAGTTTAGTGTAGGTGCAGGTTACTAGACTGGTAGTTAGAGAATAAGAAATAAGAATACTGGGGGTTTTTTGTATTCTGAAACAAATTTTGGGGGTTTTTTTGCAATTCAATTATTATAAGTTGACACTCCATGGGGCTTCAGACAAAATATTAAGCTCATTTTTTAACTACTCTAAACTCTTTAAAAGTTTTTATTTTTTCTGAAGGATAGGATAAACCCTAATTCAAGAGACCATGTGTTAAGGAGAAAGTTGGCACTGAACTGAGGCTTACTGTGAAGCATCTCCAAGCATCATGGAGAACTGCATTTGATTTTGCAGTTCTGTTACTTTTAAGATTATCTGAGAGGATTATTTGTATTTCTAGCAAAGCTCTAGGAAGCATATAATACATGTAGAGTGGAGTAAACTTGAGATCCCATTAATCATGTGTGTTTTAGCATCTGTGTTTTTAGGACAGCGCATACGTGCGTGATTTTGGCCCATCATTTGTGATCTGTTTGAGGATTCCTAAGACTAAAAAAGCTATATATAAATTTAAGATAACATTACCAGCTGAAGCTCTGCCAGCTTCCATAGACAGAAGGAGATAAACAGATACTGTGTACCACTTTGTGGTTTTACTCTTGGAAAATAATAGATTGCAAAAAATAAAAAGAACCTGTCTTGAATTTTATAGTTGCCTTATGTCCTAGGTGCTCATTTAGCATTATTTTTCCAAGAAACCTTGTTTAGATGAGAAAAGAAATCATAATAAGTTAAGTTTTTACAGTTTAATTATTTTACAGAGTATATTGCTTTCTGGATTAAAGAACATGAACTAAAATTGCATTCTGGATATAGAGTTGCTATTAACCATATTGGAATTCTAGTGTTTAACACACCAAGAAAAATTCTAAAACTACATCTTTGTAACAAATCCTTCAAATAGTATAGCCATACTTGAACAAACTGTATCAGTGAGAATGATAGCAGTGATTAAAGCTTTAATTATCTCACCAAGTAAAGAATGGAGGTGGGTGTAACTTACTGTGTCAGCACGATAGCCACAGCATCATTTAGGACACTCTCTCCAAACAAGAGTGTGTATAAATCTGTATCCACATTCAGCTCATGGAAAATAGCAAGGACTGTCACTGTATGGAAAGAAACCAAAGCGAGTTGTTATTTTCATATTCCTTTGACAGTTCAAGAAATACAGCAACGTTAGAAGGTTGGTTTTGACAAACCCAGTCCTATAGCTTGGCTAAGTGGA
The DNA here is from genome assembly GCA_013389985.1 of Dryoscopus gambensis. Classification (NCBI taxonomy): domain Eukaryota; kingdom Metazoa; phylum Chordata; class Aves; order Passeriformes; family Malaconotidae; genus Dryoscopus; species Dryoscopus gambensis. Next base: position 11,014 of record WEIT01010303.1, on the reverse strand, counting down.
TAAAAATGAGTAAAAAGATCAGCTGGAATATATAAGATCCTTAAATTCATCAAGTCTATGAGTTTTGGTGCTTCAGCTGAGTTAGGAAGAAGCTTTCCCTCTCACACAGAGAATCTTGCATAAATGAAAATGTCACAGCATGTTTCACTGTGCATAAAGCACTGTGATCTTGTGACCATAGAAGAATAAGGGTGTTGAAAAGACTTGGGTTTTGCTGTGGATTTTGTGTGTAATGAGTAGTGGTTTACCTGTTTTAGGAAGGATATAATAACACTAAGGAATCACTAAGGAACATGCATCATAACCACCCTGTCCTGACCCACGCTCAGCTTGGATGTAGCTCATNNTGGCCACGGAGCCTCTGACCCAGACCAGGATATCTGTAACCCATCCTAAGGTTCCTTCAGCATATCAGTAGTTTAAGTTCCTTCCTTCTGCCTGAGTCAAATCCTATATTTGATTTTCAGTTTACCAGTGCAAGAGAAAAAAAATAGAGTATGTTGAATTTAAATTGAAGATGAGCAAATCATTTAGACACACATCCTCAGGACCATTTAGACATTTGGTTCATATTCAGGTAATTAAGTCCTGTAGATATTAACTTAGGCCTTGTCTGTTTTGTGCCTCAGTTTCCTTCCCTGCAGACAGGGGATCACAGTCCTTCCTGTGGTCTATCTTGCACTTCATAATCTCCAGCTGAAGAAGGCTGTCTCTGTTCTGTGTGTGTATTATTCTAGTTATTATTCTTATTATTTTCTCTTTGTATGGACAATGCAGAACTTTCTCTTTTCAAACAGAATTTAATGCAAAGACCCACAATTACTTGTCTGGTTAAAAATTACATGGTAACTCACTGCTTCACTGGTGCTCATTCTAGTACATAATTGTGCAATTGACTCAGCCCTCATAGCCCAGGAATCCCAAAGATTAGGAGTGCCTCTGGGATGTCATGTTCACATCTGATATTTTAGAAATGAAAATTATATACTTTTACATTCACAAGACTGCTGATAATTTACACAAAAGAATGACCAGCTGATTACACTTTGTCTTAATAACATTTCTTGAAACTTTGAAAGCATTACTGCTAAGATTTTCTAAATGGCACTTAAATATCTATGTAATCTCAAAATCAGTTTATAAACCCAAAATAGATTCTCAGTTCTCCTGTGAGATTTTATGTCAAAGTGATCTCTGTTGATGTGTTATCTCTGAAGAATTTTGGAAGTGTTATTCTACAGAAGACAATTTAGGAGATGTTTGTAGCTGAACATTTGCTGATATAGCTATATTTAAATTAGCTTGTTATATTTAACTGTCCTGGTAACCTCACCCATCTACTCCCACTGCAGTTATAATTTAAACTAGGAAAGAGTTCTTTACCCTGAATAGCTCAAAGGTGCAGGCAGAAGCTTTATTGACAAAAGATGTTTTCTTGGTTCACCAACATCTATATTCAGGTTTTTGCCTGATTAGCAATGCTGACTTAATGTGCTAAATGTGGACTCAGTTTAGTCTCCTGCTCTCTAATGTCACTGGCATAAACAGACTTGTTTTCTAAACCTATTTGCCACTTTCAGCTTTTGCTTATTAGCTAATTAGTTTGGGCTCTCATTAATAGTCCCTGTGATATTGGTAGAAGGAAAAGAAAACAGTAATCAAAGTCCAATGTACTGCTGGGGGTTGTGTGTGTCGCAGGCCAAGCCAATTAGACAGATGCCTACACATTCCTCTCCTTCCTCTTGCCTCCTAAGTAAACAACTTTCTCTTCTTGCTTTCTCTCTCAACTCTACCCCAAAAATATAACTTAAAATCTTTTCAAATGAAAGCAAAATAATAAACAAAGCAACACAGTAATGCATCAATTGCCTCTTCTGGGAGAAACTCCCCAGCTCACCCAGTTCTCAGAAAGTATCTTCCATTTCAAATGTTTTCCCATTTCCAGGGGAGGTTACTGGATCTTCTTTACCTGTCCCTGACTCAAGAGTTCTGGTTTTTGCTCTGTCTCTCTGCTTGTCTGGCCCAAGACAGAGCAAACTTCAGCCCTACCACTGCTGACAGATATTTCTCTGATTTGTTTTTAAAGAACTGGAATGATGCTGGTTCCACTAATCCCAAGGGAATCTAACTCTCTCTTTAGTATTATACAATTTATAAATGCAGTTATTCCTGTATTATGTCTAACCCAAATGTCCCCTCCTGCTCTTCAAGTTTGTAATTTCTATTTCTAGCCTAATGAGAGATGAATAATTTTTCATATTTATTCCGATTATCTTTCCAGCAGCATTTTGTCTATTCAAAGATTCATTTCAGACATCTCTTCCCCAAAATGACTCACTTCTTTCAATCTCCTCCTCTTAGTGTTTCCTTGCCCTCTAATCAGCTCACATCTTTCCTGAAATACAGTGCCTAAAATCAGATCCCAGTAATGTAGTTGACACTTACTGTCGAGAAATAGAATGAAAAAAATGCTGTAGAACATGTTAATAAATCCCGTTTTCCTTTTTTTTTGGCTATGTATTGGTACTTAGGACTCATTTTCATAGGCTGTAAACTTGAAATTGTTCTCAGAAGTGAATGGTCACTTAGTATCTGCTATCTATGAAGATTTTTTTTTAAGTGTAGCATTTATCCTTGTCTATTTTAAATCATTACAGGAATCATATTGAATTCTAATCTTGTCTTTCAAAGTGTTTGCCATGTCCTTTCAGTAGAATATGGTACAATAAAGAAACACCCTCTATTGCATTAGCCAACTCATTAATGAAAATAGTAAATAATATCTGCATAACAACAGAGATCTGCAGGATCTTTAGCACACCTACCCTATTTAAGAGCTCAAGGAAACATTTTCACCTTCTTTTGACCACCAATGCCTAGTCATTTCCCCACGATCACATTTGCCCTCATTAATTCTGAGAATCTATGGGCATAGGTCAGAATGGACACATTAAAAGGGATGTGACACTCTGCTAAGGAGGAAAGTTAAGTTACCTCTGGAGATAGAATAATGCTCTAGGAATAGTCACCACATCCAATGAAGTCACATCATGTTTTGTCTAATGGATGACTTTAAAACTCAAGGGAAGTAATTTTAAAATAGTCATATACCACAGTAACATATCTAGTCTGTGAGAACTTTGATATTTAAGTAAAGAGTGTAGATGCTGCACTGCAGTCAGCTTGGCCTCTGGCTTTATGGAGGCACTGCCGAGGAACAGTAAGTAGGGTCTGGTTTTTTGTGTGGTAACGACTCAAAGACTTGTATAATTCATTAGATACAACATATATTATAAAAATACCAAACTACTTTTCATTGAAGTACACAGCATCTCTTATTTCAATGTACGCATATGAGGACAGAACTAGAGGCAGGTAATGAACTGACTGGAAGGACAGATCATTGGGGAAGCACTAGCACCTTTTGTGGCAATAGAAAACTGACACAAATAGAAATAAAATGTACCAGAGCTGCTGACTCAGAAAGGGTTGTGAACTTCAGTTAAAAACTCAGTGATGGGAAGCAGGAAATAGTGAGGCATCTAAGATTTTCACAGTATTTATGCCAACAGAAGTCTGACTCACTTCTTCCTTGACTTCATGGACTGAGGTAACATCTGTTATATGCTAAGCCCAACATGATTTCAGTTGTATCCAAGTCATTAGAAGTGTATGTGGAGCTGGTTTGTGAGTGGTATCTTTTGACAAATGCAGAAACAAATTGGCTTGTTACAGATCCTTGTAAAAAGTATATATAACTGAAATATCATCAAACTTCAACTATTCCTGTGCCAGCTGTATCCACTGCTTCTTTGCTGTTACTTTTAAAAGAACAAGGAAACTCAAAAAAAAAAATTACACCATTATACAAAGTACTGGTATTATTGTACCTTAGTCTTCTGACTAGAACTATTAATATCTTTCATAGCTCATGGGCCTAAATTCTTTTAGGAGGGCAGTATCAAATGAGAAGAAAATAAGATTAATCTTTTATTTCCTATTGACTTTGTCTAAAAATAAAGATTCCAATTTGAATTATAGACTCCTTTCCCTATTAATAAGTCACAGCACTCACAGATTAGTTCAGTGATGAATAAGAAAGCAGACATATATTTTAATTAAAAATACATTTATAAAGAGTCTTACATAACCAGTGTTTGAAATGCATTACCTTGTTGTATTTATACATTATGCTTCTTAATGCAAAATCCTTTGATTTTATGATAACAGAAACTGCTCTATCTGATAAATATCCAATTTTATCAATAACAAGAGCAGTGCAACGCACAGCTCCAGTTCAGCTGTAACCATGGTAACTTCAAATAGGAAAGAGCCTTGTGATTGTTGATGTGACCAAAGGTAAGGGAGTTCATACAGCTCAGAAATAGCTGTGCTTCAGCAAAACCTGTGAGGGTAAATCGGTTTTCTTTACTTGAAAGGTCAAAAATTAGGAAAAAGAAAGAAAAAAGAAGGAACAGCTAAAGGTATGTGAAATGTCTTTGGATGGGAAGGTCGTTGCCCAGAATGTGTTAATAGCAGCAGCCATGGAGACTGCCAGAGTCAAACAGTTCCCGTGTTTTTGGTGGCTGGGGCAGAGGTCTGATCATTACATCCCTGTGCCAGATCCATTCTGTTCATTATTCCATCACAGCCACGGGCACCCTGAACCAGGCTCGTTGCTGAGGCTGCCCAGTCACAGGGGACAGCTGGGCCACAATTCCCTAATCTGCAGTTTCACTTTGCAGGTCTCTGATGGGCAGGGACTGAGAGCTGGGGCCTTCACACCAGCACCTTTTCCTCGCTCACTCTGCTGCTCTTGAGGAGTGACACATGCCTGAGAACATAGCGAGGAACTGCTCTGTCCCCTTTGAAGGGATCACACCAAAACACTCCCAGAGTCAGGGTACATTAGGATTCAAAACCTGATACTAACACAAGGAAATGCTTTCAACAGTGAAACAGGGAACTCTGTGCTGTTTTATGCAGATGAAACAATAAGAAGATATGATTTCCTTGATGATGTGATAAATTATTCCTATTGATCAGAATAAAGAAAAATGTAAATACTGGTGTCTTGTTTTAAATCAAAGAATAACAAAGGGATAATTTGGGAATTTTAAATTTCTATTTCTTAAAATTTAATCTTTACCTGAACCTAAAATGAGAAACTTTCTCTACTGAAAATGATAAATTATTTGAAGGAGACATTCTCTGAAAGATGAATTATTTGGTTGAGAGTAACCTTGTTTTGTCCCTGAAGTTTCTAACTTTCCTCTCTAGAGACATGAAATTTTTTTGAGGCATCACAAAGTATTGTTGATATTTAAGGATCACAGCCTATCATGTAAAACACAGTCCCAAGTATATCCAGTCATAAATTAATTTCTTAATCTTAGCTCAAGTGCTAGTTTTCTATGTAAGAGAACACACAGCATATACGAATAATTCTTTTGAATTATTTTTATGCAAAAATATCTAGACTAAAAATCTTCAGATAACCTTCAGAACTAAAACCTGCAGAGTGCTATGACTTTATTTCCTTCTTCTTCACAATACTAGAAAATTTTAGCTGTCATATGTTTGTTTACTGCCCTGACAGTAAAAGTCTTTATTTAACATGTAAACATCTACCAGTCATCTTTACTATTACAAATAAGGAGCTCAATCAGACTAACTGCTGTCAAGTCAACAGATCAGTTTTTAGCATCTTTTGAGACTTAATTGCTTTCCACAGCCAAGGGAAATTAAATCTCATTTTGAAATGAGTTTATAATCCTACACAGTGAAGAATTAAATGAAAAATCATGTAGCAAATCTGACAGGAATTTATTATTTCATCTTAAGACTAATTTATTGTGATAACACTAACAACATTTTACTAAAGATTTCTTTAAAAACCCCAAAATGAACCCTAGATATCACAGATAAAATCTTTATACTGATTATTTTATGCCCTAATATGTACCAGTCCTCTAGGGCACCATATTTTAAGTGACTTTGGAATGCCTGTGAGCTCTTTACATACTTGAGATTATAATTCACTAGCAAATGCTACAACACAATGAAGTATTTTCAGCAGTGTCAAACATTTAATTAATGAAAAACTTAATTCAAAATCTCTTAAGTCTTTGAGGGGTTGAAATTTATGGATAAGATCAGTGAACACATGAAACAGCTTAGAATATTGTGAATTGATAGCAGAGGGAGCAAGACTGAAAATATAAAAAACTCTTGGATGTGTACAGACACTATATAAGCAGAGACTAATTAGAAACAATATTAATCAATATAGTTTGTCACACTAAAAATAGTTTTCTCAACTGCAGCTTTAGTTTTTTAAGCCTGTTTAAAACTCTGGGAAAAGTAATCCTTGTAACTTATTCCTTTCAGTGCAAGAGGAGCTTCCGTTTTGTTGTTTTGTTGGGCTTTTTTTCTCTTGATTGTTCCAGATTAATCAGTGATGATTTAATACTCTTATAATCAAAATCAGTGCACTTGTTTTACCATCATAACTCAACATTTGTGAAACTAAATAGTCTGGAAAATGGGAAACGGACCTAAGCCATCTGCAAAATCCTATTCTTAGCACTATCAAGAAATATACTTGGAAATTGTAAGGACACTTTTATTCCATAAGAGTTTATTTTCCTAGGTTTTCCTTGTGCTTCCAACGTCTGTGTGTTTCTCTTGCTCTGAGGATAGGCTCCAATCATGTGCTGAATCTTATTAATGTAGCTGGGTGATCTAAGAAGTGGCAGCATATTGGATGCTTGGATTAATTTGAGAATGACAATTTGATGCAGCTTTTACAGTAATCTTGCAGCAACTGGTTTTGTGGAAATAAATTGTTTTATACCATACTTTTAAGCCATGAGAATGATAAACCACAAGCTCAAAATATTTTGTTAAATATTGAGAGTTCATTTAAAGACTGGAAAAAAATTTTGGAATATTGCTTTTTCTCATTTCTTTTAAAAGTGAGGAATTTGTAGGCTTTATTCCTAAGTTTCTCAGAGAAGCTTCTCAAAGGTAGTTTTCTAACACTAATGCAGCACCTCACATGCATCACAAAATGTGTTCTGTTCCATTTCCTTGAACAGCTCAACTGAAAATTTTGCAAAGTTCCAATGTACCCTTGCAGAATTTTTGTACTTTGTCTTAGTAGATAACATTAAAAAAAAAAAATCTTCTGTTCTACCTTCTCCGTTACTGTGTTTCCACAGTTGCAAATAGCAATACTTTCCTTTTAATATCTGAGCACTCTTATTAACATTTTCAACATAACAAAACCTGGACAAATCTATGAAACCTAGACTAACTTTGAGATTAGCCTGTTTTAATTAGAAGGTTGGACTAGAAGACCTCCAGACATTCCTCCACATCTAAATGGTTCTGTAATTCTGTGATTCCAAAGTTGATTGTGTCTGCTTCCCAGACTTTGCCATTTACTGTAACTTTGGGCTTTAAATCTCACATCTGCAAATTTAAGTCAATTTCTTGGCATCTGTTTTTTTAGAGTTGTATTTATCATGCACACTTTGTTCAAATTGTAACTGATACCTAATAAACAGTATTTATATGGACAAATCTGAACCCTCTATTCCCCATATCTTTAAACTGCGTTAGGTCACACGTGGATGTGAGGTTGTGATTAATATCTGTGAGGCTCCAGCTGACAGCAGGTCTCATACCAGCAATCAACAGGCGGTGTCCTGAAGATTGGAGAACATTTTCCCAGTCTTTTCAGCAACTTAAATTATAAAATTTATGAGCTAAATCTAGGAAAACAAAAAACCCCACAAAGGACCTCTGGAGCTGATTTGACTTATGATTATCAGAATATCAGATATTTAACAGCTGAGGAAAGAAAAAACCAAGGACAGAGACTTTGAACATTTCTATGGCATATAGAATTCTTATTTATTCTTCTGATTTTTGAAGAAGTAACTTATTTGAAATGGTTACCTGGATCTGTGGCAGACATCAGTGATCCAAAAAATAAACAGTCAGTGAAGTGGAATTCCCATTGCTTCAATTGGCCAATGTGTACCATGGCCTTCACAAAGCCATACATTATCAACCTGTCAGGGCAAAGATAAGACTGGTATCAGACAGAGTATTTAATACTTATGTTTAATTTATAGTATTAAACAGGTTCTTATTTTCTTCAGCTTCTTTCAATGAATGTATCACATGAATACTGAACATAAACTGGTATCATATAAAAATTCTATTTCCTGTTCAACTGTCAAATATTGTATTGAAACGTCAGAGACAATTCCAAATCAAAGGCCTTCTGAGTAATTGTCATCTGCTGTTAGCAGAGAACAATGGTTTGGGCTGTTTATTTTTCAAAAGGGAAGATAAGGTAAGCCTAAGAAGACATTATTAAGACTAATTTGTCTAATGTAGAAGATTTAAACAAAGGCAGTTCTACTATCAGCTCTGTGGCTTCCTCTGCATTTCTAAATGAATTGTTCCATTCTATCAGCTTTTAAATGTTAGCAGCACTCAAAGTTCCACATAAGGTCTCTAAATGGGTATATTTAACAACTCACAGTGACAGGGAGGCAACAAAGTCACACTTCAAAATGCACTGCTACAGCCTCACCAGTTTCACAGGAAATGTTATCACTGGTTTATATAACTAGGCAGTGCTCTCTCAGTGCATTCCAGTAAGAATCTTGAAATAACTTGAAAAAAGGAGATTCACCTGTTGTTAGAACCTGTTGTAGATTTTTACAATTTTGTACATTTTCAGTCTAGTTAATAATAAACCCCATTGCATTCAATATCTGTTCCATAAACACATAAATTGACAACTGTGCTCTTTTAACTTCAGACTCTAAACCAATCATTTAAACAAGTTCCATGCATGCACATCCTGAGCAAGGTTTTGCCCTCAGCTATCCTCCTAAGGTGCTCCCAAAGTCTCATACGCACAGACCTGAGGGACAGATAAAGTGCAATTAACAAACAGCCTGAGAGTTAATAATAAAATGCTTTCAAATACTTCACCAAGCTCACTGTATTGCACAAGGAGGGAAGCAGATAGGTCACCACAGCATTCCCCAGTGGCTCTGAGCATTTGTGTACATATTTACAAAAGCTCTCTAACAGAGTTCACTACCAGTTGCCCTAAAACACTGTATCCACCTGTGGGTCTCCTTGGTTAGCTCACTTTCTCTCCCTTCCCAAAGAATAACGACTCAAGACCTTGCAAGGAACTTAGTCTTTTTACCCCCAGCAAAATTTGT